>LGSN01000314.1:0-36610 GCA_001314375.1 Phytophthora podocarpi | reverse complement strand
GCGGCGTTATTTACTTGCTGGGCGCTGTTATGAGGCTACAAAAAATATAAGTAGGCCGCGCTGGCTCAAGCTTTAGAACTAGGGTGCTCCGGTCTTTAGCGTGTTCCTGTAGGTAAAAACTAAGCTCAAAATCATGAATTGTCTATAAATTGGTGGGACAGAGAAGTATTAGTCAGGATCAATTTAATGAAGTATGCGAGCGGGGGGCCTCTACAATGTATCTCGAGTTCTTCTTAGCACGGACAGCACCAGATTGGGAAGAAGTGGTTCGAGCGGCTGCCAAAGGCGGACATTAGCATGTCATTCGGTGGATGATGAAGGAACGAACCGATCGTCGTGGGCCTTGGAAAGTAGATTCTACGACGTGGTTGCTACTGCAGCAGCTTTTGGTCACCATAAACTGGTGCAGTGGCTACATCAAGAACGCAAACTGGAGATTTCAGAGTTTGTGCTAGCCGAAGCTGCAGCCAACGGTCACCTGGAACTGGTCAAGTGGCTTTATAAGAAAATATCCGAGACTTTAGTATCTGTTCGTAGCTACAATCGCCCGACGCCAGCTATTGAACGTGCCGCAAATAATGGTCATTTAGAAGTGGTGCAGTGGCTACATGAAATATCTTGCTCCAGTTTTGGCAGGTCTAAGGCCATTAATGACGAGCAAGTCGATGGACTCAATCCGTCAAAGGATAGATGGTGTTCAGTTCGAGTAATGAACAAGGCGGCTGCGGGAGACCACCACGACGTAGTCCAGTGGTTGTTTAAAAACTGTGACGTCGGTTGTTCAAGATCGTCAGCCAGGGGCGCTGCCGGTAATGGAGATTTAGAACTGTTACAATGGCTCCACTAGCATTTTAACGACCAATTTGATTCATCTGCAATGGACAAAGCAGCAGCGAATGGCCATTTTAATGTGGTGAGATGGTTGCACGAGCACCGCACCGAGGGATGCACAAAAGTAGCGATGGATCGAGCATCTCTAAACGGTCAGCTGGAAATCGCTCAATGGTTGCATACCAATCGAAAGGAGAGATGCACGACAAATGAAATGGGTTGGGCTGCTGAAAGTGTGTTGTGCAGTGGCTGCATGAAAATCGGACAGAGATTTGCACGATTAAAGCTATGGGTCGAGCCACACGCCGTGGCCACTTCGATACGGTGGAGTGGCTTCATGTGTACAGAGCAGAAGGTTGTTCTCGTGCTAGGGAAGAAGCCGCCTGGGAAAGTCGCTCAGTGGCTCAAAGAAAATACAATACAATGATCGGTAAGGTGGGGAATATGCCAGGCCGCCCAACGGGGGGTGTTTGGATGGGTGCTGGTCATATTCGAACATTTTTATGGAATCAGAGCAAAATTGGGATCGTGAGAAGGGAACGAGATGAGGAAATGTTTTACTTAGCTTTTAGACCAGCTAAACCGGAACGAATATGTATTCTCCACGCCATCCAGAAATGATGAGACGTTATGTGTGGTTTGCTGCGGTCTCTGGAACGTTATCACAACGATGGCTATCTGGGGGGTGTATGTACTATGCTTCAGCTGTCGTTGAAACGGGATATTTCGCGTTGGTTCAAGTGTTTTTCATGCAAAGATCCGCAGGTGATATGGCCAAATACGTCGAAATCTATAATGTATTTCGAGATCATGTTTACGAGATGGTTGTCAGAGAATGGGGCACAACTAAATATCCCCATGGCTATCAAAGTCGCCAGCACATCCAAAAGCGTGGAGATTGCACACTGGCTCACCGAAGATGATCGAGTAGGTTTTGTCTGTACAAGCCTTTATGCAGATTGGCGAGAGAGGGTGATGTGGATTCTTGACAACAGTATTTTTAAGGAGACGAGCTCCCGGATGGCTATCCGTAAAGCGGTTTTTGATGCTTCTGAAGATACTATCAAGTGGTTCATCGCTGACATTCGCAACATTAAGGTTTGTGAGTGGTGCTTTTCAAGAGACGAAACAGATCAAAAATTCTACAGCGAGCAAGGAAAATGCTAGACAGAGTTAGCTGTAATGGGTAATGGAACCTCTGCGTACACAACAGTATGTATCGTCGGCCATTTCCACTGATCGGCTGATCAAATCCGTCTTATTTTTGTTTTTGTCGTGGCGGACCTCATGTTGTTTTACATTAATTAAGCCGATCAATCGGCTGTCCACGAAGTGTAAAGTGACATTCCTGAGTGGGATCTCAGCTACTCGAACACAAAGATAGATTCCCATAGGTAAGCAGGCAGTCTGCCTAGTTGTGTAAATCGCGATTCGTACTGAGGTATCATGTGAGACACCGTGGTCTCAAATATGCTCGATATTTTCTCCCGTTGCGGGTACATGTACTAAACGGGCCGAATACATTCGGCTGCAAATGAAGATTGCTGCCCTCACTCGAGAAGCACAACGAATTTACAAAACCTGGTAAAATCCGGACTTAGCCTCAGACCGTTGGTTCTCGAAAGCGCTGCTCCGGGGGAACTGTCCTTAGTTGTAGCCGCTGTGTGTATTCAATGCGACGAAGGATCTGGCTGTCGAATGCAGAAGATGATCTGAAGCACCACGAGGAGCAACACTTCTCCTCTCCTAGAAGGACGTGTTGACTACGCGTCGTGCGTCACGCAGTCATTAGCCTGTCGATGCGGAGCTGGACGTGAGTTCATGCAACGCAGGTAAAGAAAGATGAGACCGAGCTCTCACCAGTCTGCAGCAGAACGTCCTACAACGGCATGTTCACTTGCTACCGGCGCTCAGTAAACCCAGAAAGCGACTGCCGAAATTCAAGGCGATCGGTCAAACAGCATTTCCTGGTTTTGATATCGCCCGAACCCGTCGATTAAAGGTCGTCATTGCTCACTGCCGCTCTGCGTATTTTTATGCATTATTAATACCACAGTGAAGCATCTCCAGCCTGGAGTCCAGGGGATGCTTTTGTGTGAAGATGATGGGCATTGTAGACGACTATGATTCCTGTGACGAGGTTGCAAACATTATCTCAGTGCTCGGTAAGGACCAGAAACCGCTCGCAAACGCAGCGGAAACGAATGCTGTGCATGCACTGTAGTTGTAGGAACATATCCGCATAGGCGCCAACACTGCGAAGTGAGCTCACTTGGAGACGACGAACCGTTCTTTGTGGTCTCAGTGTTTATGTAAGTCGGGTACCATGTCGGCTATTCGTTCAGATTTACTACCGGTACTCTCGCTCTCCGTGGTAAGCCAATGCCCGTGATTGGTGGAGGAGCTGAGATGCGCGTTTATGTTTTCGCTAGTCTTGTTGTTGTGCACTACGCTTGCTTGCTGTGTGGGGCAAGCAGCACTGCAATGCAACGCTTCCAAGTGCAAAATCCCGGTCTCGTGACAGTCTAATCATGCCCGGCATCCAAACATCTCCAACACCAGTAAACCACAGAATCGGAGTGGGAAATGGCCGAACCTCCGAGCGTGTCGTCCTCAGCGCGCTCTTCTTGGTCGGTCACTTTGGAATTTACTTTCCCTTGGAGACACCGTTATAGTAGCAACTCGACGGCAACTTCGCTTCATTTTTTCGTCCACTAGGATGATGCTCAGCTCCAAGTCGACCTGGGTCACCATGGATGACGCCAAGGCCTCGTTCAACCTCTTTTGCTGCGTCTGCGGTATCGGTTCGCTCGCCATGCCCTCCAACTACGCTCGCGCCGGACCCATCTATGCATCGATTGACTTGGGCTTCATGATCTTTGCGAACATGTACGCGGCTATGAAATTGTCCAAGGCGATGCTTGCGGCACCTTCGTCGGTCAAGACTTATGGTGATCTCGGTGAGTGGTCTCTCGGCAAATGGGGTCGCTTCTTCTCCGTCGTCTCGCAGATGGGCGTGTGCGTGCTGGTGCCAATTGCTTTCTTGATCTTGGGGAGCACACTGCTGGACGTGCTGTTCCCGGACTCATTCAGTCAAACGTTCTGGATCATTTTCATGGCACTCATGGTGACCCCGGTGTGTCTGATTCCGACGTTGAAGGAGAGTGCCGGTATGGCTTTCGCAGGCTGCATGGGTACCATTATCGCAGATGGCATTGCTGTGTCGCTGCTGCAATACAACATGCGTGGTCACCCGTCGATCCCGAAGCCCGACGTGTCGCTCCACCAAGTTCTCACGTGCTTCGGTAATCCCGCTCTCGCGTACGGCGCTTCCATTGTGATTCCGGATCTCCAATGCGAACACTCCCAGCCGCAGCGCATGCCGCGCGTGGTCGTCGCCACGATGCCCATTATTTCGGCCTTCTTCTTCGCGATCGCTCTGGCCGGCTACACTGCTGGTGGCTACCAGTTGTCGGGTAATATCCTGTACTCGATTGTAGACACGTCCAACCCGACGGGCGAAGCTCCTCTTGGCTTCAGTCCGAACCGAGGCGCCGTTGTCATGGCGTATCTGTTCATGCAGATGCATATTTCCATCGCGTTTTCGACGATGATGATGCCAGCATTCTACATGGCCGAACGTTTGGTACTCGGTATGCACAAGACCACTCCGATCGTGCGCTTCAACGCCGCGGAAGACCAAGCAAACGTAGAAGAGGATCTGGAGCTGCAGGAGAAGCAGTCTTACTTGCAAGTTTCGACTCCCCAGGAGATGTCTGGACGTCGGGTGTCTGCCTCTAGCTTGGTCGAGAAGTCGGATGGCCGGATGTCCCACCTGCGCGCTGCGCTCGAGTTCGGTGAGGAAATCACCGAGGAGCAGCTCCATGAACCGTACAAGGGTACGAAGAACACGCTGCGCTACATCACGCTACGTATCGCGATCATTATCATCATGGTCATTGTTGCCGTGGCGGCGCAGAACAAGTTTCTGGATCTGGAAGACTTCACCGGTTCTACGGCCCACACGGTCAATTGCATGATCATGCCGGTGCTGATCTACATGCGTGTGTTCTGGAAGAAGATATCCGTCCTCGACAAGGCTGCGTCGATGCTGGTGATGGTCATGTGTGGTCTTGCTGGCTTCTACGTGATGATCCACGCTGGCAAGCAGTTGTTCACTCCGTCGGAAGACGACACTGCGTTCCCGTACTGCGATGCGGAGCACCAGGACGAACCGTACTACGTCCACAACAGTACGACCTAAACACTTAGAGCAGTAGGAAGCACTTAGTGATCCTGCATGTATATCATAGATGAGAGAGCACTACTTTTCGGGCTTTACAAGTCCAAAACAATAAAGCTGAATTTGCGCAGTTCAACTATTACTTGAAGTAACATTTATCATCGACGCTATTTTTTGCAGCTATAGGAAAATATTCGTTTCATGTCTTGAGCTACATACCGCTCCCAAAACTCACAAACTTGCCTCTTTTCATGAACGTCAGCACCACCGACAGGAGCCCACCGACAAGTCTCACTTCAAGACTCCTACCCTTTTGGAGGGAGACCCACAGTTCCAAGTCGGCCGTTGTAATGATGCATCACCCTCTCCTCCTGTATGTTGGGTATCGGTTCGCCTTATTATTCTCAAACCTCTTACTTGCTGACAGCATGCCACTCACTCTTGAGTGAGCCGGCAAACGCATTGGGAAGTTCATCATGAAATGATTAGCTTGAATGACCGACCAGCTTCACTATTCTTCGTGTTAGTTTTCGTACTCGCACACGTTGCAACGCTAAGTTTGCTTACTCCAGTCGGGAGACAAGCTTGCGTTTGCGGCGCCAGCGCCAGCGCATTGATGACACGTGCGTCTCGGCGCCAATTTCCTCCTCAAAGCAGAGGTTGTCCAACAGCTCATACAACGCGCTGCCATAACGCTCATTCATCCATGTGACAAACAGACTGCGCTGGAAGTAGTGCTCACGCTCCTCGAGAACATACGAGGCGAAACACATAAGGTAGAAGTAGCGCTCAAGGTAGTTCACCGCACGCAGCATGAAAAAATCGCGCTTTGTGCTCGGGAGATCACGGTCCACCGCCAGGTCGCGACATTGGCTAATGCAGTCCCGCAGGTTCTGCATGTGTTCGCACTGGTCAATAGCATAGTCCACCAGCAGCTTGCAGTCGGATCCGTTGTCCAGCGTCTTGAGCAATTTACGGATCACCACAAATTCACCTGTAATTGCAGCGGACTGGCGGCGATGGCCCGCGGCCCTAGCGCTGAGAATCTCCTTTAACACACTGGGTTTATCCGAGGACGCGAGTAGTGATGACGCGCTGTCCTCGAGCGCCACGCGAAGCATGTACACACAAACAAGGGCGGTTGTAGTGCGGCCCCGTCCCATTTGGCAATTGCAAATGACCGCCGTCTTCAGTTTCTTCTGCACTACTGAGCGTACCTCATTTGAGGGTAGCTGAAGTCCCAGCTCATTCATATATGCAGGAAGCAACAGGCGCACCATGTCGTCCAAATCCTTCTCCTCTGGCGCAGTCTCGTCCGACACTGGAATGCGCGCGTAGCGCAAGTCGAATCCTGTTTGCTGGGTGGCGTCCTCATATACCTCAGTTAAAGTCTTGACATCAATCTGCGGGTTAATGTGTTCCATCGTCTCATCGTTTACCATCTCACGAGGCTCATACCAATACATGAACAGTCCGTTGTCCTTCTGGACCTTAGTCTGAAGTTCGAGCTTAACTTGCCGCTCGATCGCAGTAATTTCGTCCACCTCAATACCCGGATATTCCACATTTACCATAAGATCATCCTGATGACGAACGCAGAACGGACGCCCAGTGACGTAAATGACAGCTTCCTCCCGCAAGTTAATCCAGATCGCACGGTCGAACTCACCACGCAAATGTTCAACCACATCGATAATTCCATTCTCCAGGCACTGTGCCGTGCCAAAAATTGACTCGTTTGCAATACGCCGGTAATTTGGAACGTTGGTCGTCAGCTCGAACGGAATCCGCGCGATTCCGAAAAAGTGATCCATCTTCAGCACGCAGTTGGCCAGCACTTTGTCGGATTTATAGCGTACACCACCCAGGTCGTCCAACATGCGGAACAGGTTCGGGTGCTGCTGAAGCCACTTCGAGAATGATGGATGCGTATTTCCGTCGTCGGTGTCCGGGGCAGGTTCATCTGTGCCATGTTTCTGGTGGGTTTCAATCATGTACGTACCGAAAACAATGAGGTAAAAGTACCTCTCCAGGAAACTCATCGCGTGGTGCAAATAATACGACCGTTTGGCTGGTTTTGCTTCGGCATTTGACAGATCGTGATACTCATTGATCACCATACGAATGTTGAGAATCGTCGCGCATTCGTCGATGGCGCTATCCACCCACCGCTTGGCTTTGCGGCCATTCTGTAGACGCTTTTGCACCTCACGGATAACGGCAAAGTTACCAGATTCGACCTGGTTCTCGCGTTCTTCTTCAGTCGGTGGCACATTGGTCACCAAGTCTGCTAAATTCAGAGTATGCCGCTGGCAGATCAGCCTTCCGATCACCATAGCCGTCGTTGTACGGCGCTTTCCCATCTGGCAGTTGAAAACAAAGGCAGTAGCCTTATCACCTCCAGTAGCATCCATCAGGTTCATAAGCATTTCTACGTCTCCCTGTTCCGGAGCGTTTTCCCGCTCGATTGGGATTCGCCGGTACACCACACTTTGAATAGTGTCTTGGTATTTCGCCACTTCGGCGCTTTCATACACCTCAGGCAATGTCAACACATGGCCAGGTTCAGCGGTATCCTCCACCAGCTCATTTTCTCTCAGTGCCACCTCATTCCAGAACTCAAACTGGTTGTTCGCCGCTTTCAATTCTTCCTGTAGACTGTTCTTCAAAGACGACTCCAAGACCTGAATTTTGTGGCCCGTGATTCCAGGGACCAAATCGTTCTCGTTGAGCATCGCGCTGCGTCTTGCCGTGAACGGCATGCCGTTCACATAAATTACCGCTTCCTGTGTTCACATCATTGTAATAAAAACAATTGTCAGCAACCAGACTGCTCGTGCTTAACAACAGCAAAAACAACCTGCCTACCTCTCTCAAATTCACCCACACCACTTTAGTAAATCCATCCGCCGCCACTCGCCTCAAAATCATCTGAATCCCTTCCTGCTCCGCAACAAACCGAAAAAATTCGTTAGCAACCCACCTGTCAGCCGTCCTCCGACCACAATGAAGTCCGTGTCGTACCAGTGACGGCTGTGCAGACCCATACAACGGCGTGCCTTCCAAGCGTCTAAAGTTGGGCGCTATCTCTCCATGGGGCGTATCCAGCTCATGACAATTCGGGAATCTGTCCGTCTTGAGCACATACTTCTTCAACACCTAATACAGAATACACACACAATACACAACAGAATATAATAATTAACTATCTCTGTCTCTCCCACTGTCCTCTCTCTCTCTCTTCTCACCTTAGTGCCCTGCACCATGAGACTATGTTGTCTCGTGAGTGTTTGTCTCTGTGTTTTTCCCCTCACGAGCGCCTGGATGCGGATGGCCGCCTCGCTCTGTTGCTGTTTGCCCCTCAGCGTATTGGCCGACAGCGTCTTGTTGCCTGTGACCAGCGCGTGCAGCCGACTCGCTGCATCGTTTAGGTACGTGTAATTCTGCGGCTTGACGGGCGATTTGTCCGTCTTTCTGCTGGTTCTGAGCGTCGAGAGCCGCTGCGAAGGTGGGGAGCGCGCCACCATCTTCTGCAGCTTGGCGGCGGCCCCGCTGATGTAACTTAAGGGCCCTGGATCGGCCGAGAGCCCGGCTCTTGAGTTGCTGGAAGAGCTCGCACTGCCGGCGCTCTCCCGCCGCAGTTGCTGCGCCAACAGTGCGCGCACCGGCGCGAGCAGCAGACGCAGCTCGCTCTCCGGGTCTTGCGCTTGCTGGATCTCTGCCGCACGCGCGCAGATGCCGTCCAGAAGCGCGTCCAGCTCCTCCATTTTAGCGACAACTTGAGCCCAGCCGGTCTTTTTGCGAAGTGACGTGGACGAAATTTTAGTGGCAATCACCTGATTGGGCTGCCATGATTTCGTTTTATGGCCGTGTTTGACCATCATCGAACAGGTGAGTGGTCAAGGTGGCTACATTTGGGTTTTAATACGCGAAACGACGCGATGCAGGCAAAGCAATATGAGGTGCGCGGCTGAGTCTTACCGCCATAGTGTGGTGTTTGCCGCTGTACTGAGCGTTGTTTCGTGTTGTAGGAGAGGATTCTAAAGCTTCAGGATGCGCTGGAGATGCAGAAACTCAAGAATACGTGTGGGTGACTGACTGGCTGGTGATCTCGTTTGTAGCCATTTCACTGACGGTGTGTTTCGTTGTTGTGTACCAGCCCAGTTAGGACGAATTCGGTAGGATTGCTGCATCGTTTACTAGTTCTCTTTGAATGTTTTCTTATGCAATTGGATTCATGTGCAGGGCCCTGGAGGACCAGCTGGATAAAGCACAGATAGCGCTGGAAGAAGAGCGCGAAGAAAAGTGCGTGTGTCAATGCACACTTTGGTGGTGAAGAGAGATGCTAAATGACTTGGTTGCTGTACACAGAGAGACGATACTGAAGAACCGACAGACGAACCGACTGCTGATGGAGTTGCGCGAAGAGCGCGTGCAAAGGCTGCAGGATCTGGAAGAGATTTATGCGAAAGACAAGCGGCTAGAGGCGATGGCGGCCGAAATGGTACGTTGGTTAGATTTTTTGAGGGGTCGAAGTCACTACATGTAATAATGTGTTTGACGGATCAGTCAGCTGCTACGCAAGGTATTAGCCAAGTAAACGAGGAAATTGCTCACAAAGACGCGGAACTCATAGGCCTTCGTGCCACCGCGCGATGTAGTGCGAAGTTACTTCAGGTTTGACCCTATAGTTTGTTGGTCTCCCAATGAGGTCTTCACAGCTCGTCGATATGTGCTGATCGTATGTTGTTATCGTAGAATGCGGAGCAAGACTTTCTTGTCACGCATCAGGATCTAGAAAACACACAGCTCAGGCTGCTGGATTGCAAACGGTAAGGTCAAGCAGTTTGAAAAGCAGATTATCGCTTTTCCGTGGTGTGACTCTTTCTGGTTCAATTCAATTTGCTTTGTTCTTCAGCAAATTGTCTGTTAAGGATCGCGAGGTGCGCGTGTGGATCGAGAGATACGAGCAAGTTATGATGGATCTTCACGCCTCTCAGTTCCGCCTGACCCAATTGGCACGAGGTAATCTGGCGTATTTTGCGATTGAGTAAAAGCAAAAGAGCGTGCTAACGAAGACCTCCTTCACGTTTTATCGCATTTCTAGACGCAAGCTCGAAGGAAGCAGCGCTAACGGTAGTATTTATCGTCAAATATGCTCCTCGATGTTGGCGTTACGATCAGTTCTAAAATATCCTTCATCTCTCGAAAAATGTCCAAAGTAGCGAGGACATGCAATAGATCTCGACAACCCAGCTAAAGGAGTTGCAAGTCTTCGTGCTCGTCCAGTGGCTTTGATGAAGCCTGTTGGGCTGCATGATCGTGCGGTTCGGAGATATCGTCGAGATCAAATCCCGAACCGTCCCCACGCAAGCACGGCCAGCATAACAAATTTGCAACCAGCGTCTCACTTGAAACCAGTGCACTCGGCTGGGTCCCTGCCACATGTTCATGCTGCAGCTATATCGTCGTCCGATCCAATTTCTGCCATTAGCCGCGATTGTTTCCAGTGTACAGCCACGACACCACCCGTCAAGACTAAGAAGAATCAGTAAGTGCTGATGCTATTCGTTCGAATTTTGCAATTGTGCACATTAACACTTTTGCTCTAGCAGAAAATCCGACCTTACTCGAGATGAACGCGACTCACCGTACGAACCAGGCTCAATGTACTGCCGATGCACGCTCACGCACACATGGCGCTTACATGTTGATAATTTCTTGGTCTTGTTCACAGAGAAAATCAGCCTGGGTCAAAATATCTGGGCTATGGCCTGGGTCTCCTCAAAAAGGACCACATCGTCTCCACTAACAACTGCAACAACTGATTCTTTAGACAGATCAATTAATCTGCAAAATCAAGACGATACCGTTGTGAAGCCTTGAAGCCGCTCGTCTGATGACGCCTTGCACTGTTGAGCCACACGCCCGATAGCAGCTAGGAGATCAGTTGCTGCTCGTGCCAAATTAACCCCGTACGAGTCCATTTGCCGACCTGGTACTTGACTGAACCGTTCTTCCACCACAATATCACGGAAAGCGGAAGGAGAGAAACGATAAGCACTCAGCTTTACCGACAGTGGTAACTCAACACTGGCAGCAAACAAAGCGCCTATGGTGGCCGTTGTCTTCTTAGATAGTGCCACGTAAATAGTCTGCAGATAAGAGAGCACAAGCTCAACCAAATCAATCAGCTTTAACATCGGTCGGTGCTCATTGAACGCAATTGCTTCGCACACGATTCCACATAACTCGGTCAATAAAACGCAGCTGTTTGTAACGTACAACAAGGTCAAACCAACAAGCGAATTAGCTAAAAGAAATAATGAGTTCTACTCCATCAGGCCATAGTAGCAAACGCACCTGATAGTGCTGTCGACAGCTTCTTCGCCAGGTACGAGATTGATTAGGCATTCAACCATCCATTCTAAGCACGACTGGAGCTCACTCAGCTGGAAATCATGGCGTGCCGGGCTGCCCACGTTGCATTCAGCGCCAGGTTCATCAACTTGAGTTACACGAGAAATATTAACGTTCAAGTTGGCGTGATTGAGAACACCACGCACAAACTGGCACAGGGGTACCATCGTTTCCAACAAGGACGTAACGCCTTCTTGTAGCACAAAGGCAAATGTCTCCCTCATGAAATTATCCAGTACAAATTCTCGGAGTTGCTGGAGGCGGGCACACGAGGGGAGTGCAGGCTCAGTTCGGGAATGCTCGAATGATCTCGTGCATCTACAATTGAAAAGTCCACACGACAGGTAAAATGCTTCACGGCGGACTGTCCTCACATCAAC
The DNA here is from genome assembly GCA_001314375.1 of Phytophthora podocarpi. Taxonomy (NCBI): domain Eukaryota; phylum Oomycota; class Peronosporomycetes; order Peronosporales; family Peronosporaceae; genus Phytophthora; species Phytophthora podocarpi. The sequence continues at coordinate 24,736 of LGSN01000314.1, read as the reverse complement.
ATCCAGTGGGGAATCGCTGGAAACCCCTTCACCCGGATAATAACTATGAATTCCAAGAGGCCCATCTGGATCCAAGATGTTCACCAATAGCGTTCTTAGAGGGGAACGCCGCCACCCGCTCTTGAAAGTCTGGTATATCTCTGACGTCTGCAATACAGCAATAATCAGCCCTCTAAGTCAAATACACAAGATCTAGTAAATGTAGCATACCTGTGCGAACCAGTGTAGCAAGCTTGGATACTTCTGACGCGCGAAGAAAAGCTGGACGCTGTCCACAAACCTTATAGCAGCTGGGCAGAAATCTTTACGAAGATCGTCATTCACGTTTCGCACCCCACTTCGCTGGCCCAATAATCGCTGATCCTCCAGGCGCTTTATTGCTTGTGGGTACTCGGCACTGTTCACTTGACGGAATAGTAACTCCATAGCGTTGAGAAAGAGATTGGTTTCTCCGATCGCCATCTCGCCACAGTAGAACAGAAATGCATCCATGCATTGATACATGAACCGAAACATTGTCGTCAGCCCCGTAAGCCTTTGGTCAAAAGACTTAATCGTGTCGTCCATTTCGTGGTACGACCGTCCACCAGTAGCATTCACTCCGGCCTGACGAAGAAACAACTCGGCAAACGAATGCCAGTTGTGATTCATCTGGTCAATCTCGCCACAGGCTCGCCGAAAATTCATTTTGTACGCGCTGTACCAAGTCAAAGACACAACAGCAAGTTAATTAAAAAAAATAAAAGAAACAAACGGAAGAATAAACACTCCAGACAGTATCAAATCCGACATCAGCACTCACTCGAGAAACGATACGAAGATTCCCGACTGAGGGTTCACCATCTTTGCACGAAATTGATTCATCTCGTGCCAATTTGTCGAAGGTGCAACAGTGTATGAGCGCCAAGTAGCGCCAGCACTTCTACAAAATGACTGAAACACGTTCAGATGAAGATCGTACAATTTTGCAACATCGTGCAGTCCATCTGTGTTGACAGAGACTGCCGCCAGGAACTTGCACGTGGATGCTACTTCGCGCAAAATTTGCAGTATTTGTAAATCCATAGTGCAAAACCCGACTGGTTTTTTGCGAAGCATTTGATAAATAATTCCATCCGTCAGCATGATCCAGGAGTCAGAATATCTAACGCAGGAAGTCGATTTTGCGATTACCTCTGTCGCTTGTGACAGACTTGCATTTCCAATCAAGAAAGGTACATTGCCAATCTTAAAAGTAATCGGCACCGGATTTAGTGAAGAAACATCCAGAGTTCCCAGTAGCCACGCAGTGGCGAGTTCTTGATCGGCTCCACTCTCTCTCAAGAAGACACTGCCAAGCCATTCCTTCTCGGTGTTGTACTTCAAAGCAGCACTCAGCACGCGTGGTGCAAGATTTCGGGGCTTCACTGATGTAGATGTCACATTGCTCCAGAAAAATTGAACCTCGCACGTGGAAATAATCATACCCAGCAAATCAATCGCGTAAAGTTCGTCGAACCCTGGAGCGTCACTTGGAGGGTAGTTGAGCACAAGCTGCTGTAATACCACTCGCAATCTGCTTATGATCAGCTGAACCACTTTGAGTTTGCATTCCTTCACTGTCCATGCCGGTACAGGTGTAGAGTTGCGTCCAGCAAGCGCACCTTCCAGGTCGAAGTTCGCCAATGCATCGTAATCGAAGTCATCAAACTCAAGTGCGGAGCATTGCTTTGGCTCGTTCGGTGTTCGCGGGAGTACAAGCTGGAATATCTCCATCGCAATTTTCAAATCACTGAGTGTAACAATCTTTTGAATAGCACCATTCAAGCATGCCTCCATGCCAGCGCTGAAAACATACTCCAAACTTTTCTCAACCGCAGGCCCGTACGCAGGTCCGACGCTCACGCCTGATGAAGGGATCTCCAGCATCTTTTTGATCAGATCACACATTTGGTAGAGTGATGCCATGGCAGCGCCTAAGAACAAGCATCATGTTGTCAGTCTAAACAACACTATCTTGAGATAATACGAAAAAAAATTACTCTGAAATCGGCGACGACGTCTATCCAGGTCACGTGCTTTGATGGCATTCATGGTGGTATCTGCTGACTGTTTGGGGGAAACAAGGGGGTTAGTCTGTAGATTCTTCATGGATGACTCAAGCCTGTCATTAAGACCCCAAAATACTGCGGGGAATTCTGTTGAGCTTTTTTCCAAGAGCAAGGCGCCAAGTGTAAACAGGGCTTGACTCGCGAGAACTTCACACTCAGGCTTTCTCGATGTCCTCCGAAGAATTTCCTTGCAGTAAAAGTCCACCTCCCGCTCCATGTATCTGACGTCCTTATCGGATCGCTGGATCGGAAACTGCGGTTCGTCACCACACTCCAAGCAGACTCCAACAACAGCGAATGTGAGAAGCACTGCAGTACTCATCCGTTCCTGTGCACCAGAGACAAGAAAAATTAACCATGGAGAGAGCAATCGAGGCGGTCAGAGGCATACGGGGTAACGAACCTTTGCGGCTCCAGAACTCGTAGGTGCTCGCTGCGACGTCGCCCCAGGTTGATTAATCGGCTGGATACTAACCGAGGTGTGCTGTGTTGGACCCCAGTTCCAATCTGCGCCTGATTTCTTTGCCACTATTTGAGCTGATACAGGCTGTGCAAGCTCACTAACATGGTTGTCTGGTGTATCTGGGATCGCATTGAGCACGGAGCGTTGGAAGCGGCTGCGATGAACACGCTTTTCAAGCTTCAAGACTTGAATCTGTATACCAGCAAAATCACAACGCTCAATTTAGTACCTGTAAGCACGTTGAAGTACACTTTTAAATCCGTTTCTTACCCAGATAATTTTGCACAGCACTGTTGTTGAGTCTGGAGTATCATCATTGACCTCTCCAGCGAACGCAGCCAGTTTTGATCTTGAGTTCCCAAGCTCTTTGCATCGAGTAATAAACTGCTTCAGAAGCTGGGGTAGTTCAATAATCTCATCTGGATGATGTGGTATATCGTTATTCCACAACTGACGCAAAATAATCTCGATGACCTCTGTCGAAAAAACAACATTTGTTAGAACTAAGCCAAAAACAGCAAATTGCACGCGCACAAACCTTTGCAAGGATGCCACAGCTTCGAAAATATCACGATGCGCTGTAACACGTGCTGCTTGTAAACTTCTGTCGAGTACACCTAACAATTAGCATTTTCATGTTGCTCGATGAGCCAATAAAAATGACAGAGTTTCTTACCGGCACGCTGACGATAATCCGGTTGTAAATTGGTCGATTGACTACGAGACAGGTTAAACGGAAGGAAATCCCGCTTGTCCGTGTGAAGGAGGTCTTTAACTACCGCCCACTTTGCGTCACATCTGTCCCACCGCATTGCAACAGCAATTAGCAAATACCCTTAAAATAATGACTGGGCAATGGGCTACTTACACAGCTTCTTCGTGCTCAGCATCGGCATAAATCCGTGTCAGCACAACAAGTAGGTCCCAGGTGGCCCCTAACGCCAGCAGCTGGCTCTCAAAAATCTCGTCACAGTTTTTAGTGGTGTCACCATCGGTAGTTTTTGGCGCATAGTCTCGTAAATATCCTCCACAAGATTCACTTCGAACGAAACACCGAGCTAACTCATCAAAATAGTGTTGCCGGTACACCGCTTGCAGCAATGCCCAGAAGTGCTTCTCTTTTGTAAAAAGTGATTCTTGATGGGGCTGATCTAGACCAACCGAACTCGTACAGCAACCACGAACCAAAATCCACAGTGATAGTGCCGGCAGTGGACCACTCGACGAGCCATCTCTCCCTCTATCCTCCAGGCGATGGGACGACGGAAGGTAAACATACAGGTCAAATAAGAAGAGCACCACGGCCAAAGTTACTCTGTTGACAGGCAATGTTTTCAGAAAAACATCTTCAACCGCCTGTTTGACTGTCGCGTGTGGTTCAACCAAACGGCCACATGTAGATTGGACAGCCACGAGCAGATTTAGGCTATACCAATACGTGCGCGAGACCGATGTCAAAAGAGGAGTCGTTGCTGCATCTCTGGAAGCCACCTCGAAAAAAAAGAAATACGCTTTGCACTCACTAAACAACGAATCGCAGTCGGGTAGCTGTCGGATAAGCGTTGCGATTTCCTCTAAGATAATTTGGAGGTAGTTTGGCAAAGATGATGAAGAAACTGCTTCCAGGGCATCCAACAGCTGAGCAGCAAAACTTGCGATTGCCGTGTGGTATGCTTCTTCAAGTGAGATGAGTAAAATCCATTCCGGTGCCTTTGCATAGCCCTCTTCATCTACAGGGCCCAGGCCTCCTCTCGAAAGGGAGTTCATAAAACTGTTTTCTTGCAACCGAAGATCATTCACAAGTTGGCGAAGGCGAGCTACGCGTCTTGTGACAATGTCATGAATGCTGTCGCAGTCTTCGAACTCACATGCTTCGTCGGAAAATAAATGATGCGGTGCCAGTGGACCACAAATCTGATGGCCAAATGCTAGCAGTGCTTCGTGTTCTTGACGTGAAATAGCTACAATGTTATCCCCATCGGTGGATGGGATAGGATCATCAGACACGACCTCAAAAACGGCCTCCCAGTTTATTGGTTGCTGCTTCGAACTGCTCGGGTAGATGGTAGGGTTGACTGGTTCTGACGCCCGCAATCTCTTCTCTGGAATAATGTCGTCAAAAAGTATACCAGATGGTTGGCTGGTGCTACGCACCGTTTGTGAGGCAGATCGAGCGAAAAACGACTCACGTGATCGATGCTGTGTTGGCTGCGAACGAAACCTTTTATCACGAAGGTGCATTCGCTGCACTTGAACAGGCACACTGTCACCACGGCTCGAAACAATTGTCGATCGTATTTCTTGGATCCCGCGGGCACTTCCAAACCCATTGGAAACTCGAATTGATGACGACTCAGTTGATCGCTCTCTGATGCCACTTCCAACACGCTCCTGCTTCTTACGCGCGATTTTGACCCAATTCCAGCGAGGATCAGACGGGAGGATTTTCTTTTGTCTTCCAACGAGTCGAAGATTTGACCTGAAGCCATTGCTACATCCATGCCGCGAGAAATAGTCATCTAAAGTCGTAATTCTAGCCGCTTTCTTCGGATGATAAGGTGTCGTCGTGTGGGAAACATTTGGTCCACGTAGTTTTACTTTCGATGCCCGTTCAGATTGGCCACCCAGGTGCTTTAGAGCGTCGTCTCTCTCTAGTTCGTAGTCGTATGAAAAATCGAGCTCATCATAAGCGGGGTCCCCATTTGTATCCACGTTCGCTACCTCAGTTGCGAAAACTGTTTCGTCATAATCGTCTGTGTGGTAGCTGGATTCACCACTGTCCGATGAATATGCAGCCTGGGCTGCCTCTTCTCGTGGGATGTCTTCTCCACGCCTCGTAAACGCACTTTCCACGGCGCTCTCAACATTACGTACCCACGGAGAGCACTCATTCAACTCACGCAGCCAATTGTCAACATTATTCTCTAAACGTTCAAGTGCACCAGGCTGAAACAACAAACAGGCGTTAAAAGTCATCAATACAACAACTCATACTATCACGCAGCTTACCGGCTTCCCACGCTTCGCGTTTAGGTTATCGATGATCTTGTTCATCACATCTTCCCCAGCGTTAATCAGTGTCTTCTTCACAAATTTGCTCAAATCGCATATCTTGCCCCACAACAAAATATATGGTAAGAATTGTGCTTTTCCACTCACGTCGATAGAATAATCAATCTCACCTTCTTATGCAGGACTTGAAGATCATCTAATGGCATCCCCGCCAGGTTCTTGATTTGCTGATTCACCATATTCTGCTCGCCATGAAAGTTGGCCATGTTTTTCTGTTGCTGCGCAAATATTTCTTGAAGTTGAGCCATTAATCCATCCTTCGTACTCGCCAGCTTCAGTCCTGTTTCTCGGATGACATCTTCAGGAAGATCGGCCGGATCGCCTTCCGGTTGAATAAATAAGGCATCATCATCTTCTCCGTGATGATTATATCCCCCGATATAACGCCGACGATTTGTTTTGTGTGTTTTTCTTCGTTGCCTGCGATGATGGTCCGCGGATTTCGTATCACGACTGACTTGCACACTTCCTCCATTGACAAGCGACTCGTTGGATCGCGCGTCCGCAGGGTCTAGGTGTTCAGGTCGGTCTGGGCTTTCACTCCGGTTGTCACCTTTATTGCCATCATCGCTGCTCTCTTCGTCACTGCTGTCCAATATGCGATGCCGCCGTCGTAGACTTACTCCATACTGCTTCAATAGGGGGCATTGCGCCGTGGAGACTGTTCCTGTAGATTTTTCACTGTCACTGCGTGGTCGACTCGACACTTCGAGCGAGCTCTTGTTGCTCTCCGCAAGGACGAACATCTCTTCATCAATCTTAAACACTTTTTGACGTCTCTTTTTTGTTTCATCCTCGCTTTGTGACGGATCCTGTTCCGGCTTGTCGACCACCCGTTCCACACGAGCCGAGCGGTGGGGACGCTTTCGCTTCCTATGATGCGGCACCTGTGCTTCAGCTTGTTCAGGGTGGGCCATCATGCGCTCGCGCCTTTCCTCCGCCTCCCTTTGTTTCCTCAGATGCGGCTCATTAATATAACCATCTAAGCCACCGTAAAGGAAAACAATCATATCACCAGGTGAGCAAGAACCCCTCACAAACCCACAAAGGCACATCACACGCGTCCAACGAACCGTGGTAATACTCTCTGTCTACTCTTTCGCGGTTGGAGTGTCTGTTCAAGAGCTCCGACGAGTGCACATACTTGCTCTCGATGTGCCTCTCAAAGCCGCCCAGCACGTAGCGGACGTCGTAGAAAAAACCCTCCGACTTGCCGTCCTCTGCGCCCTCTCTGTAGACTCGAGCAATCCGCCCGGCGCCTCCCAATTTGTTGATACCAGGCCACGTGCGTGATTCCACATCCACCAGCGTCCCCACCTCGAGCACGCCCTCTTCTTCCTGCTCCTGCTCCTGCTCCTGCTCCTGCTCTTCATCTGCGCCTTCCTCCTCTTCTATTTGCTCTTCAACTGCTTCGTCTTGAGCTTCACGCTGCACTGAAGGGTGCTCTTCAACTGTCAGTGGCTTCTCTGGAGTCACCACCGCCACAGTTTGCTCTTGTTCCTCTTGCTTGGGCTCCTGGGCTGCGACCTCCTGACTGGCAGCTGCAGCTGCAGCCGCTTCGAGTCTCTGACGAGCGAATCGCTCCTCTGCGAGCGCCAGCACCTCCAGCATCTCCTGCTCGTCTTCGTCCGAGTCCGCCACGAAGTCCGCGTCCTCCATGTTGAACTTGTCCCGAGTCGATTCCTCACGCGCACTCTTCCAAACGTTTTGGCGGTAACAGGAGTGATGGTCGGTATTGCAGTTTTCTACCGGTATAGATGGATGGCATAATCAAAGATTTTGTTGTCATGTTTGTAAAATTACAAGTGTTTTACCATATTATCATATTTTGATTATTTTACACTTTCATAAAGTATGTAACACAACAAAAGTTTACTAGACATCCAAATGCCACAAAAGGATGACAGCTGATTGTGGCATCACGCCTATCAGCGGCACTGATTCAGCGCGACGTCAGACAAGAAGAATCGCTATCGCTGACATGAAGCTGGAGGAGGTTCCTACGTTTGCTGGGTTCGGCATTAGCTCCGAGCGCCACATCGCAGCGCTGCACTCAGCGCCCAAGCACTTCTCCAAGGACCGCATCCAGAAGGCGACGCTGTCCTCGGGGCTCACGTTGGAGTTCGCGATCGAGAGCAGCGTCGTCGAGCCGCAGACGGAAGATCTGCCGGAGGAGCGACTGGTGATGATCAACGGCTTCATGATGACGAAGGAGGGCTGGGCACCGATCATCGACATCCTTCTGGACAAGTGGGACGCCAAGACGCAAGGCAAGAAGCTCAAGATCCTCAGCTTCGACAACCGCGGCGCAGGCGGCAGTGACGCCCCGTTGGCGCGCTATACAACGAGTCTGATGGCCCAAGACACACTGAGCTTGCTGGACCATGTTGGCTGGGACTCGGCACACTTTATTGGCGGCAGGTGAGCTGGCTGAGATAGAGTTAGATAGGGTTGGCTTTGATTAACTTGGTGTGGTGTGATCTGTAGCATGGGCGGCATGATCGCCATTGAGCTCGCAGCGACAATGCCGGAGCGAGTGCGTTCGCTGACGCTATTGGTCACGACGCGTGGGGCGTATTTGCCACACCCGAGGATGTGGAAACCTTTCCTCGGGTCGGTCCTTGGCGGATCGATGCAGTGTGTCATGGAGCTGCTGTACCCAAGTTCGATCCTTGACAAGCCCATTGAAGGTCGTGAGGATCTAAAGGTGCAAGATGTGCTAAAGAAATACCACGCAACGCCGCAGTCTGACAATGGTTATCCCCCCTTGTACGCGCTGATCGCTCAAGGCGTGGCGTGTTTGACGCACTACGTGTCGGACGAGCGACTGGAACTTGTCGCCAAGTCGGGCTTCCCGATCTTCATCATCGGGAGCAAGCAAGACATCTTGATCCCGCCCGAGAACTCCGTGGCGCTCATTGAGCGTCTGAAGGGCGAACACGTGCAGACTCTGTTCTTCGAGACGGGTGGGCACGGCGCGTTTTTCCAGTTCACGGAGGAGATTGCCGACGGCCTTGTTCGAACCGTCGAGCGCGCCAAGCTGTGAATAATAAGCTCCAAAGACTCCGCTACTTCGAGGAGCGAATCGCTAGTGTAAATACTATATGAAGGACGGTGGCTGTCTTGAATACATGAGCCGTGAGTGTTTCGTTATCAGAGCTCTTCTTGGTCGTTCGCAAACGCGCGATTTTGTCCAGCATAGACGGTCCGAAAGCGCGTGTCCAGTGGTGTATGCGCAGTCACTTTCAGATTTGCCCTGAAAGGCAACAGTTGCCGTGATGCCGTTCGAGCCCGAGGTCGTGTCCGCTCCGGGCATCTGCACGCAGCGCCAAGTGGATGCGCTGTATGCAGCACCCAAGTATTTTGGCGAGGGCGTGGCTCAACAAGCAATTATTGCAACGGGGATCACAGTCAGCTATGCCGTACTGGAGCAACCGCCCATGAACGCGGCGGTGGGGGTGGAACAGGTGGTGCTCATCGCCGGCTTCATGCAGCCCAAGGACACGTGGGCGCACTTCATCGACTCGCTGTTGTCCAAATGGAACCAGAAGCAGCGCGGCGTGGGTCTCAGTATTCTGGTACTGGACAACCGCGGTTTTGGCGGAACGGACGCGCCCTTCGGAATGTACTCGACGCGCACCATGGCAGAGGACATTCTGACGCTGATGGACCATATTGGCTGGCGGTCCGCGCACATCGTTGGCGGCAGGTGCGTTGGAATGGCATGGTGCTGTCTGTTGGATTGGCGTTAGTATGGTGCCCTGACTGTCATTGTGTTGATGTTGCTACAGCATGGGTGGCATGATCGCCCAGGAGCTGGCACTACTTGATCTCCGACGGGTACGGTCGTTGACACTTGTTTCAACCAGCCGTGACAGATACAAGGCCAGTGGGCGGTCGCTGGGGTTAATGGTGCGCAAAACATTCTCGCTCACAGTGCCGGCCAAGGCGAATAGCATGGTCGACACACTATTCCCACAAGAGTACCTCACCAAGACGAGGATAGCTGAAACAGACGAGAGCGTGCGCGGCGCAATAGCCCGCATGTATGAGTTGCAGTTGAAACGGTGGCCGGAACCAGGTCTCAGCGGCGTCATGGGCCAGACTGCTGCAGTCCAGACACACTTCGTATCGGATGAGAGGCTACACGACATGAACGACACCGGATTCCCCATTCTAATCGTTAGTGCCATGCTGGACGACGTCATTCCAGCGGCCGAGTCCATTGTGCTCAAGGAGCATCTAAGTGGCGACCACGTACACACGCTGTTCTTTGATACCGGCGGACATGGCGCGATCTGCCAATACGCAGATGAAATCGCCGACGAGGTGATCGAAACTATGAGGCGAGCATTGCCGCCATTGTGAGAGCTCTATGGATACAGTACCAGTCGAATGTGGACGCCCACCTACTCTAAGCAGAATTGGACAATAATTCCATTTTGACATTAAACAAAAGTTCGATGCTCCGTTCCTACAGCGGTCTTGAGCTAACTGCTGTAGGCAGACAGGTTGGCACTCTGCACAACATCTATGAGATTACCGGCAATCTCGTCAAGGTGCTGTAAAAAGCAACCGTGACCAGCGTCCTCGTACATCACAAACTTCGTGTGGTCGCTAGCAAGCACTTCTTTAAAGTGAAGAGCGTGCGAGACATTGATGCATTGGTCCAGCTGCGCCCCAATGATGAGGATCGGGAAGCCTTGGTCGCGGATCTTGTGCAACTTCTTGTCAGAGACGTTATGAAGCACCAGAGCTGCCGTCTGACCGAAAGCTCCAGACGACGACGGAGCACCCAGCGTAGCTGCCACCTCCTTGTGATACTTAAAAAACACGTCGCGCATTGTGCCGTTGTCTCCATTCTTGCTCGCCAGGAATGGTTCCGGGTACAAGAACGACAGGATGGCGTTCGTGACTTTGGCTGGGTCCGAAGAGACCAATGTTGTGAGAATGGCAGGATATGCAGATGCATCAGGTGTAAACGACCCCAGGCTGGTCACCAAGAGTGACAGCGACTGCACCCTCTCGGGGGCAGCCAGCGCGATCTCCTGCGAGATCATTCCGCCCATACTAACTCCAGCGATGTGCGCAGTCTTCCACCCGATGACGTGTAGCAGTGCCAAAGTGTCCTGAGCCATACCTGACGTCGAGTATTTGCCCCAAGGGGCATCCGTGTCACCCACGCCGCGGTTGTCCAGCGTCAGGACCTTGAGTGTCTTACCCGGGTACTTCTGCTCCCATTGAGTGAGCAGCCCATTAACTAGCGGCGCCCACTCCTCCTTCCGGTAGCTGTAGCCCATGATCAGCACCAACCGGGTCTCGTCCTCGGAGCTGCTATTGCCCACCTCTTGGATGAGGTACCCCATCGTGATACCCGTGGCCACCTTGACCTTCTGCACCGTCTCCGGAGTGTACGCTGGGAATGCCGCGTACTTGGACGACAAGTGCTGTTCCAACCGAGACGGAGGCATTTTGGCGTAGCTTGGCTAGGATCGACATGCGTAAACTTGGTTCAAACGAGAAATGAACGCTCTCGACCGTGCAGATCAACCGAGCTGCAGCCTGCAGGTCATCCCCGGTGGCTGACACTGACACCTGCAGTGCAGCCTGCAGGTCCACAGACTGTGGCACAGTGGACTTCACACAGGACATCAGTCATCGGTCCAAAGTGGGACTCGCATTACTTGAAGGCCTGGAACTTATCAGTGATAAGCATGTATTTTAATAATGGACAATTACATATATTAAATACATGTAATTGTCCATTTCTGCTTAGAGACATAGTGCGCTCCTTGGCGGTGCGATGCCAATGTCTTACCTAGATACTCACAGGATAACAGCAGCAAAAAACGAAGCTTGTATTGAGCAGGAATTTCTGTCGGCAGATAAGCTACAGGTAGAGCGAGGCGGCGAACACAATGTCGCGCTTGAGTTTCGTGCCTCCTTCGTCGAATTTCTTCTCGAGCTCGACGTCACCGATGGAGTGCGCAGCCAGCGTAAGCTGACGCAGCAACTCCTCTAAACGACGCAAGCAACGAATGATTGTACCCTCGAACGCGTCCGACATCTTGCAAATCTGCGAGAACTTGGCACCCTGGCACCAGGCAATGACAACATCCACGAGGCTTGCGTTGAACGCACCCGCGTACTCGTCCACGTCGATAGTTATCTTGGCGTCCTGCATCACCTTAGCGATGCGCTGGGCCGTCTCGCGAAGCTGGCGGACAGGAACCTCTAAGCTTTCAGCCTGCGGTGGCTTGTCGCTTTCCTTCTTCTTTTCCGTGTTAATCAAGCAACTCAATAGCGCCACCGTGTCATTTATCGACAGGTCGTTGAACTGGCCGTTGAAAATCATCTCGGTCACCAGCAGCTCGTCCGTCGTGGAGACCTCACATGCTGTACGACCCTTGCGCTGGATCACGCTCTCCTTGTCCACGAACTCTAGTCGTCGCAGGACTCGTCGGCGACGACGCAGGTCGTCACGCAGCACAAGTGACTTGGACTCCTTGATCTTGCGCTCGAGCTCACGCATCTTTGCCTCGCTCTCCATCTTCAGGTTGTACAGCGCGAATCGAGCCTCTTTGTCGGTTGCGTTATGGAACACCGAGCTCTTAAGCTTTTTCTCGGCCTCGACCGTCTTCTCAATCACGCGAGTAAACTGCTCATCCTGGATATCCATGTCTTCGCGCGGGTCCAGCAGCGGCACACCTTGAGGGAACCGGCGCAGCACCTCCTTCACCGACTTGCCCACTGCCTGGCGGCTCTCTAATGTGCGCAGGTCCTTAGGAATGTACACGCGCAGAGAAGAAACCAGGTCTAGCATCTCTAGCGGCACAGGGCAAATTTTCATCTCGTAGTTCGCGGAAGTCGACAGACCCATCATGTTCTCAGGCGCCGGTGTCGGCAGCTCCGACGCGGTGCTGCCGTTGGTCGCATCATTTGAGTTCGTGTTGTCATTGTTGGCCACGCAGTTCAGAAGCACGTGCACAATCGTGTCAGGCGTCGCCGAAGTCGAATCGCTGGCATTCTTGGTCGTGAAGTTTACAATGACGCCCCAATCCCACTTGGGCTTTGTAGTGCCATCGTCACTGTCCGGGCAGTAGAGCTTCACCAAACGACCTCCGTTGAGGAAGCGAACAACGTAGTCAGGCTTGTTGCGGATAGCCAGGAATTCTTCTTTAAGGCGAACAAGAGATCTGGACAGGTAGTAGTACTGCGCCACCTCTTCCTCGTTCTTGATCACGATCTGGTCCTTCTCTTCCTTAGCACGCTCAAGCGCTTCCTCCAGCGCCGGCGCAGCCTGCTCGTTCTGGAACTGGTGGAAGGACTGCTTGATCATGTACTCCGGGTCGGCATCTTCCACACGCATCAAATTCAACAGCATGTTGTAACCGAGGTGGAACGTACTGAAAAGGGGGTCGGCTTGGCCGTACAAAATGCCCTTGGCCACCTGTGGCTCCATCTGCTCGCTCAGCATCTGAATGACGATACCACGTGCATCAAGCGAACGACGACCAGCACGCCCAGACATTTGGATGTATTCGCCGGCAGTGATCCATCGCATCTCCTTGCCATCATACTTGCGGCAGTTGGTGAACACCACCGTCTTGGCAGGCATGTTCAGACCCATGGAGAAAGTCTCTGTGGCGAAAAGGCACTTCAGTAGACCTTCACCGAAGAGAATTTCAATCACTTCCTTAAGAATTGGCAGGAGTCCACCGTGGTGAATACCGATGCCGCGACGAAGTAGTGGCAAGATCGAGTCCACCTGCGGCAGTGCTCGGTCGTCGTCCGACAGCGAGTCCATTGCATTCTTGAAGAGCTGATCCACCGACTGTTTCTCCTCCTCTGTGTTGAAGTCAAGCTTGGACATCAACAGCGCGTACGACTCACAGTCGCGCTTGCTGAAGGAAAAAATGATCACAGGGTCGTACTGGCGATCCATGATAAGCTTCACAATACGGAACACATCCGAGCCCACCTTCTTCTTTGGGTTTGTCTTCTGCGCTTTGCGTCGCTTGGTATTACTGCCGTAGGACGCCAGCTCCGACGCTGCATCATCCGCCGACGCCGACAACGTAGCAATGGCCTTCTGGAAGTTATCCTCACGGAATTTTCCCTTCTCGTCCACCACCAAATGCAGGCCGGTTCCTCCTGCCGGGAAGAGGTAGTGCTGCAGAGGCGTTGGGCGGTAGTCTGTGTACACGACGTGGCACGGTTGGTGGTGAATGTGGCAAATCCATCCCGCAAACTCCTTGGAGTTCGGGATCGTAGCCGACAGGAACACGAATCTCACCTTGTGTGGCAACAAGATGATACTCTCCTCCCACACGACACCACGTTCCTTATCTCTCATGTAGTGGATTTCATCGTAAATGACCCACGCCACTTCACGCATCACCTCGGAGCCTCTGTACAGCATACTTCTGAGGATCTCCGTGGTCATGATCAGACACGTGGCCGACGGGTTGATCGTGATGTCACCCGTCATGAGACCCACATCTCCGAACTCCTCCTCCAAGTCACGGTACTTCTGATTACTCAGGGCCTTGATTGGCGACGTGTAGATGACGCGCTGCTTGTCTCTCAGAGACTTGGCAATGGCGTACTCTGCCACAGCCGTCTTGCCTGCCGACGTGTGGGCTGACACCAGCACCGACTCACCAGCTTCAATGTAGTCCACGGCTTGTTGCTGGAACGGGTCTAGAGTGAACGGGTACGTCTTGGCAGGGGTTTTCGCGGCAGCTCCAGCAGTGGGTTTAGCATCATAGTCCGGAGGGTAAACCGAGAAGGAAATGAGGTTTTTCTGCTGCGTGCCAGTAGACACCACTCCACTTGCAGAGTGTTTGTCACCTTCCACTGGTGTGGCATCGATGCGTTTGCCTTCTACGACCTTGAGAGCCGTGGATGCCGGCCGACCTTCATTCTGCTGCTTCTTAGCTGACGGAGACGCCGCCTTGTCATCGTTGGCGGCAGACGCAGGAGCTTCTTTGCGCTTCGTGGAGGTGGAGGATGTGGCGGCTTGTTCCTCGGTGGCGAGCGTCGTGGAAGAATCGTCGAAAGCGCCGAACAGGTCGAGCTCTTCGTCAGCCATGGTGAGTGGAGCTGGTGGAATGTAGAAATGGCTTGAAAAATGGCTGGATAAAATTGGTAGTGTGCGCCACATTTCATTGGATATTTAGTTAGCAATGTTAGGGTTGTATAAGTACTCAAATTATTGTGTTTACCGTATCAGTAATTCTTACGACGTACTGCATTATTGTGGTCCCACGGTTATATTTCAGTATTCATTAGCGTGGTCAGGCGGTAGAAGTACCCGTTGCGACTCTCTAAAACGAAACTCTACAGATACCGGTATTGTGCCGACCTTGAAAGAAGATACAACATCGTTCTCGTCTATCCACATAAAACTACACATCTTCGTGCCGAGTCAACTTGCTATAGGGTGCAAAAATGGATTTTACGCCCATTTCTGGGGTCAGAATAGCATAATTCAAAGTGGTTTAGACTCAATTGTAGTTGTTGTGAAGCTCATAAATTGTAGTAATGACCATGGTGGATAATCCATAAAATGAGAGGCAGCGATTGGTTGGTTTAAGAAACATCTGTCTCTTTTGCGAGCGGCCACCGAAGAAGATACAACTAAACATAACAATCATGCGGATGAGACGAGTCAATATACCGTAATACCCCTGTTAGAAGCGTCGCTTTGTCATAAGGGTCACTTTACTTTTAACCAATCACATGACAAGTACAGTACCGGTACACGTGGTATGTGCGTCATAACCATAATCGTCACCTGTGTCACCTACAGTCATCGCTGCTACTGTGAACGTGTATGAACAGAAGGATAATGCGTGTTGGTTAGGTATGGACACAGGTCTGCCTTGAATGAGCACTTATACCAGTGGTTTGTTGGCATGTCCTCGTATGCTTTGTTAAGTACGAAAATTTATAAACCCTATCCCGTTTGCATGTGGGATGACGCTTCTAACAGGGGGATTACGGTATTTACTTATAAAGGTGTGTTAAAAAGAGTACATAACAACTTCTTCATCGCAATCCTCGTCGTCACTGCTGTCAAAGCTGTAACCCTCTCCATCATTTACATCCTTTTCTTCGTCACTTAGAAGACAGCAGTCGTCAAGTGCTGCAGCGTACTTATCTTCAAATTTATGGACATGACGGTAATATTTTGTCCAATTGTCATCCGTGACTTTGGTGAACTCTTCGTCAACTTTAGCGTCGAGGTCTCTAGCGTTAGTAGCAGGGTCGGATGCAATGTGCTGTTTCATCAACCCCCATACCATTTCAATTGGCTGCAGCTCCGGATGGTACGGGGGGGGGGGGTGAAGTACACCAAGTGGTCATTTTCGGAAGCAAAAATTTGTGTAGCGTAGATGGGGGTAGGTCGATGAGGCTGCACACGCATAAGAAGCTGGGCAATTACGTCCTTCTCATACTTCACGCCTAATACCATTCACAACAAAATACTCTTTTAAAATAATACCCAATTACAACACAAAATAAAAATCGTACCGTTATTTGTGAGCCACGCTTAAATGTCAGCCTTTTTCCAGTCCTCGGTCGGAGTAGGATTTGTTTGCCTCTTGTGATAAGTGGCTCCATCCATGTGAATATTGCACGGACCGTAGTTGTCTTTTAGGATGACGTACAAATCAGTGAACCACTTCTCAAATTTTTTAGAGTCGAAACCACTGTGGTAGTCGAGCGGTTCGGCACTTTTTCGCTTTTGTGTAGCCGAATTTCGATGTTCGATGGACTCACGTACGAAAGATCCATGAATCTCATCCTGTGAGCGTGTAGTACTCCCTCTCTGAATGTTAGCAGCGCAGGTTATTATACCTGCAGCAACCATGACAATTCTATAAAAAAACAAGCACAGCAAACTAAATAATCAAACAACAAAAAAACAAAAATTCAAATCTTACCGTGGACCCTTTCCGCTCTTTGATTTTCGTACTTTGTCTTCTATCAACCACGTTTTGTTAGCAACATGGTTGACATTGACGTACGACTCATCGAGAAACACTTCTGGTCGCACTGGGTTGCCGTTCAAATCTCGGTTTGCAGGGTTTTTTTTAAGATACGTAGCTCGAAATGCCACATTGTTCTCCTTTTCAGACAAAAAAATGACGCTGTTTGCCCTGAATATGAAAAAAAATCCCATACGCTTCAGCAGGCGCCGCATGCTTCGCACAGGATTTTTTTTTCTTGTTCATGGTTTTAGCAACGTGATTAGAAATATTCTGGGCTGTGATCGGTCTTGTAGCTTCGCTCTCTGCAATGACAAACTCGCGGATCACTCCCCACAATTCTGCTGATGAGTACTTATTCTGTCCACTGCGCCTCGTCTCACGCGGCTTCATAAAAATATAAAAATAAACAGGTTTTGATATATAACTGTTAAAAGAGGCCATGTTCCCTGCAACTACAACTTCAAATGAACCTCATCGAACTTGGTCCCTAGGTTCTTATTCCAGTAGCCATGACTTGTGCGACCGTTGCTAAGCCAACGTCAAGACACACCGCGACGCGATCCCGGGTCTCCACGCCTCCAGATTGCCCTGCTTTCTCTTGTTGGTAAAATATGCATGAGCCTTGACAATTCTGCATTTTTCCTGCGGGGTGAGCGGTTTGCCGAGCCCCATTGTTTTGTAAATGAAACTAAGAAAACACCACTCTGTTTAGCAAAAGCTCTTCGATAATATTTAAAATAGAATACGTAGCGGTTTCACTCTTGACCGATCATAACTAAAGACGCTATGCATATTTTGGCGGAGGTGCTAGAAAAGAAAAAAAGTTGTATCTTCTCTCGTGGCCGGTACAATAGTAAAAAGTAGCAGCATGGTAACGCATCCACGTCTGTCTCTACTTAACGTTTACTATTATCAGGTTACGGTACGGTTATGGTTAAATTCACGACTAGGCTTATGGTACAGCTGAAGTGACTTGTACAGGTTGGATGTGACGTGGTCGTCTCTGCCAATGATATGGCAGAAGACTACCACGTCAAGCACTTTATAAGTTTACTCTGTCCTAGCGTAAACTAGAGTGCATTTCTTACATTTTTTACCTGCAGTCCTATTGGCTGAAAGAAGTCAGGCATTGTGATTATCGATTGAGTTGCCGCGTCAACATTGAGGTTTGAGCTACCTCATTGGTTGAAAATCCTATGGATTTGCAACAATTGGTTTGCCAGCCGGAAATTTGATTATGGGACACTACAAGAAAATGCCGGCAAGCTGACATCAAGTTACGTTTAGGATTAGCAGCTTTTCATTGGTAAATAAGGATAGGACTAGGATTTGAGTTTGATAGGTTTTAGGGTGGAACCTGGATACTTGTGTGCGTATCCGCGTCGTCAAGAATCAGTGGCTGTGCGAACTAGCAGGCACCGACACTAAGCTGGCCGATCAATCAATCACTTTTCAAATTCCATTCCTCTTCGCAAGTGCCTCGGAGCACCGCAAGCTTCGGGTCTCCGCTTCGTCTCCGCCTCGGTCTGCACATCGGCTTGTGTTACACTGGAGGAGTGGACATCAGAGAGTACGAACACCCTCCAAGTAATAACTAGTAATAGAGCTTCCTCTATACGTTACGTAGTAGCACTTAAAGAGTTCAACCATCGACTTATCCCTATTTTCGAAACTTTCGAGCCGAGACAGCACCGTGATCGAAGAGACCGCCACGTCGCAGGCTATTGGAGAAGTCCTCGCACTTCTTGCCCACCAGTTGGCGAAATGCCAAGCAATGATGCAGCACCAATACGTAGCTAGCGAAGCACGCATCGACGCGCTTGCCGCGGCATCTTCAACGTAGCAGTTTCTGACGCAGGTCACGACACCCTCAACGTACCAGTTTCTAACGCAATGACGCCCTCAACGTCCCACCAACAATTTAAATGTAGTGACAAGAAGCGATAGACCACACAACGGGCTAAACGTGGTGGAATGCTTGGAATTTTGCTTATGAGTTTTTTTTTAAAAATAGAACAGAGCAATTTTAAACCGAATTTTATCTAAAATAAGACTTATCGTACGGGGCAATCAATCATGAGGTGGCCTTCATTCATCTTGTTGTTATATTTGCAGCTTGCGTTTAATTTTAAATATATAACTTCTAAATGAGGTTATGTTTTCATTCCTCGTGCAGGCTAGATAGGGCTAAAACCTTTTTAAGTCGTTTAACTATGCGACTGAGTTTCTGCAGGGTGTGCGATTGAAGAAATCGATTGATTATTTTTGTGCTTCTACATGTACGAGGGCTGATAGTGTATTTTATGCGATACACATGCTCTCTTTATAATTAATGTGGTTAGCGAGCTGATGTCACTTTTCGTTTGCATTTTGATCGTTCATTCTGCAAGCTGCCGACTACCAGCTACCCCAGAACAACTTCAAGGTAATTCGCTATGTTATGTTATGTTTTTTTTTTAATTTAATTTTATTGTCTAACGACACTGGTTGTTGGTAAATTATCGAATGAGTACTGCCTGAATTGAAGAGGGTCTTTGGTCACGAACGGGTTAGAAGTGCTCTAACTCTTGAGGGTTCATTAGCACATTAGCACATTCGCATCAACGTTATAGTACGTAATTTGTACATGATTAATAAACTAACGCTTTTTATTTTGTTTTATTTACTTGTATTACATATAGATGCCATCAATTACCCGTACTCGCGTCAAGTTTTAGGCTCAAGAATGTCTTCCATACAAGAATTCGTTTTGCGGTTTACATTCCGTCAACAACGCACTGCACTCTACCAACTACTTGGCACCTTCTCATATGGAGAGGGTGTTGAGTCGGTTCAAGAAAGTCGACGTTAGGGTTAACCTTGGCCATTCACGCTACGCGACATATACAACTCAAGCTCTCAATTTGGCGCTGCAGAAAAGCGGCAAGTATCGACGTAATTTGCTGATTGTGATTGATCGCCTTCCTGAACAGCTCGAGGGAACTTGGCATTGTACAGTGCTGGCCAAAAGCATAGTACACCCTATATTGCCCTGCGTAACTCGGCCAAATTTTCAAGTTTGGCCCCCAAACTTTGACCAATTAACGTGCTCGTTGCGTTGATTCCGCCAATCAACTTGGAGTGGAATCCGCGCCATATTGAGGGAGTTTGTATACAAGCCCTTGTAAACGAGGCTGGTCAAAGGATAGCACACTTTTTTACTTGAGTTTTGTATCGGTAATTGATGTGTACCACATACTTCTAACGAAACTCAGTACTTGATCGTCTTGCCGTCCGCCTTTGAGGTCTTCAATGCACCGCTTCTTCATGGACAACACCAGCTTCTCCAGATAGCTGACAGGCATTTTCTCCCATTGCGGCTTGATCTCAGGAAGATCTTCCTTGGTTAGGTATTGACACCCTCCTTCGTAGACCTTGCCCGCCAAATATTCTCAATTGGATTGAGATCAGGTGATAGAGCCGGTCATGGCATCACCTTCTCCAAGTGCTCGTCCAGGAAAGCCTTGGTGGCCTTAGAAGAGTGGATACTAGCATTGTCCTGCTGAAACGTATACTCTGTGCCAAAGCGGCGATGGACTGCAGGTAGTAGATGATCGGATAGCGTGTAGATATAGGCGTGCGAGTCTTGGTTGCCATCCAAGAAGGCAAGCGCCGTGATACCGTCTGCCTAGAAGCCACCCCACACCATCACAGACCCACCACCGTTTTGACGGCTAAAGCGAACCTTGGCCTCGTCCTATAGGCACCGCCAGTAGGTCTTAAGTCCATCGGAGCCGTCCAGATTCCATTTTTCTCGTCTGAAAAGACGATAGTACGCCAGTTGGCCTCGCCCCAGTCCTGATGAGCCTCGGCCCACTCGACACGCTTCTGGCAGTGCGCCGCCGTTAGCTTAAGGGCCTTGTTCATCTTCACATACTTGAAGAGCTCGAATAGCTCAAGAAGCGGCGCACCGTTCGGCTG
Organism: Phytophthora podocarpi; assembly: GCA_001314375.1. NCBI lineage: Eukaryota > Oomycota > Peronosporomycetes > Peronosporales > Peronosporaceae > Phytophthora > Phytophthora podocarpi. The sequence goes on along the minus strand of LGSN01000314.1, from coordinate 4,151 downwards.
GAGACAGTCAGCTTGAGCTGCTCCTTGAGCTTCGCCGAGCTCAACGTGTTATCCGGACAACACGGCGACAGTCGCGTGGCTTCATCTGCAGCAGGCAACCCTTAGCGAAGCGCGTTCCATACGCGGCAGGACCACGCAGGTAGTTGGTTACTACCTTTCGTGAGCGAGCCACAACTGTGGTGATCCGACTTGCGTTGAGACCTTAAGCAGCATAGGCATCAATCTGCCCGCGTTCGTAGTCCGTGAGCTGGGCCTTCAAGCCCATGGCAAGACGTAAAATGAGCGCTTCTGTCCGGAAGTATGTGGTACACATAAATTACCGATACAAAACTCAAGTAAAGAAGTGTGCTATCCTTTTGACCAGCCTCGTTTAAAAGGGCTTGTGTAGAAACTCCCTCAATATGGCGCGGATTCCACTCCAATTTGATTGGCGGAATCAAAGCAACGAGCGCGTTAATTGGTCGAAGTTTGGGCGCCAAACTCGAAAAATATAGGGTGTGCTATCCTTTTGGCCAGCACTGTATTACGCGTGCTAAGGTGGGCGACCGATAGGTTTTATTGATCCTGATTAATACTTAGTGCTACCGAACTTGAAGGAGCTGCTTAATTTTTTCAGCGCATTGATGGTGTGTATGCCATTGGGGGGAGCTACAGCTTGAAATTGGCCGGAAGTATCGTTCCATCTTTAATTTGACTGTTTTGGAAGTGTCACAGCAGGATGTGGCGTCGCCCGTTTCGTGATTAACACGGTGATTGTACGTGCACTTTTTCACCAGTGAAAACACAAATCAAGGCCATGCAAAAAATGTGTTAGCTAATCAAAAAAAGCAGTTTGACAAACTAATTATATCAACCAATGAAACGTGACTGACTGATAGACTCCACATTGCAGGGCTCTGTACGGCAGCGCCACTCGGATTGAGTGCGAGAAGGCAATATCTCACACTAACTTTTCGAAACACAAAAAGAAATTCAAGGGCATCAGTGCACGAGTCTAGGACCGACACCCGCAAGAAGTCGTGGGAGAAGAGCCGCGCAAAGCGAGTCGGCGTGAGACTCAATCGCTAGAGAAACTCCAAGGTACAGTGAGTCTCCTTAAATTAGTATTTGTGTATTGTACTCACGTATAATATACACAGCTTCGACGCAGCTTCGTGAGTTGGAGCGCATTCGTCTCCCGCCCAACCCCGTCCGGTGGGACTACGGGGCCATGCTCTTGAGAAACATAGTCGTAATTCCGTTTATTTCGAATACGTATTTTCTCAGGAAGGTAAATTACGTTGTGATAGTATTTCAACAAGAAATTGAACAATTTTGTATGTTACAGATGGAGCACAAGGACTTGCTGTCGATGATTTGGTTTAGGAAGACGTACCACTTTTTACACCCTGACAAGCACTATCATAGTTCCAGAGCGAATCTGTACAGCGTATGCTCCAGGAGACGTGCATGGCATTTGAAGAGTACATGGCGCGCATGTTGGAGGCAAGCGAAAACACGCTTTTCGGTGAACGGATCCGTCTGCAGAAGTACCGAAACTATCTGCAGACGGCATACAAGAACAAGGTCGAGATTTGGCTGCAGAAATGCGAGGAGGTACGTGCGATACCCACCCGCACTGAAAGTGACGCCGCATGTTAAAAACTTTCGAGGAGCTTCCTGGGCACGACTAGAGCTATCGCGAACACGACTACGGACGCCGTTTGAAGCCTTGGGTTGCTCTGACAGTAGAAGCGATGCTGCCGAACGGCCTGGGAATCAACATCTAGGTGCCCACAGAACTCGCCCTGGAACACCTTCTCGTTGACGCCGGCGACAACGTCAGGCATAAAAGCAATCCCCGGAATCGTAACGTAACAGTGAAGCCGGTAGTTGATTCGCTGGTACACCAGACTGCAGTGAATGAGGTCTTCGCGAAACAAGAGGAATTATCCGGCGCACAGAGCCACCGTCGGCGCCTTGGTCTTGTCGGTCGTCGAGTAGCAGCTTCAAATGCCTTCAGACTCGTCCGAGGTTGAAGCGCAAATATCAGCTGCACGGAATGGTGTGAGGATGCTTGTCGGTGAGCATCGCGGCAGCTTCAGGTTTGTAGTCCCTGTGAGGGTCTTGCTCGGTTCATTCGCCCTCAACTTTATGATAGAGTACACCTTAGACACGTAGTGTCTGCCCTGGGCGCACACGAGGTAGTTGAGTTACTAATGCCGGATCTTCATGGCGTCCGAGAATTCTCCTGGTTCGAGAGGAAGCCGATACTGAGATCGGTGGGTGTCTTTCTCTTGAGCGCTCACTCTTTCTAAACCCTTTTGCTACCAAACCCAGCATTTTTCTACAATTTTACAAAAACGGGTGGTCTAAGCTTCATAGAACCAGCAATAAATGCTGGTTTTACCAAGCCGGTTACACTGTGGCTGGGGCGGCGGTATGCCGTGTCATTTATATTTACATCCAAGCACAATGCAAATAGTTTCGATTGCCAGCATGCTTCACGAAAAAACCGATTGCATTTGCTATCAGTTTAAGGAGGGCACGGGGGTTTCCAGGCATCGTTTGTTGCGATAGTGACTGGATAGTATTATTACTTAGTGGACATTTTTCAAGGATGACTAACTTCAGTGACAGGGAAAGATGCCATGCTTGTTAGCCTAGCGCTCCCGTACCTTCGCGACAAGCGCCCCGTGAACTAGAATGATGTTGCGGCTCGGAGGTCAGAAATGAGAAAGCCAAGTTCGATGCTGAGAGAACGACTCAAGACTCTGAAAAAGACCCAACGGTAAGAACTTCGATCGCTATCCTTCGTTTTTACGCGCGCACGAAGGCCGGGCTTACCTAGAGAACAAATAAGCACCAGGGAAGCTCCTTCATCCGACACAGTTATCGACTTAGAAGCTGTTCAAGAAAGTGATAGTGGTCCGCAACCATGCTGTCGTGATAGTTCTATCAAGATTACTGCCGATATATCGCTCAAGCAGCTCCACGACGCCTCGCCTCCAGCCTCTCCCCAGACAAGACCTCGCCTATACGACGCTTCGAGCTCCCGTGTGGATCATCGCTCTAGTCGTCGCTCTTCTTCTGCAGTGCATTCACCAGTCGTCACATCTGGTAGCACTTGTCTCAGTTTGGGAGGGGACTGTCTATCGCAATTTCGCTGCACAACACATGGGCAGGCGCTCGCTGAGCGTGTGTCGTCTCTACCCCGCCGAATCTTTCCGGATGACTCGCAGCTGTTCAACATCATCGTTGACTGAGTGAGTGCTGAGCGGGCGTCTGGCCATTTAGAACCGGATCATTTCAGTGCCCGCATCCCTCATCGCTGTCCGCGTATGCCCAAGCGCACGGACCGTGACTATCCGTTAAGGCACTCGATTTCTGAGCTTTTCGATAAGCCCGAGTTCGCCCCTTCCACCGTCTCTCTACACAGTACTTTTGCGCTTAGCATCGACAGGCACTTCCGCTTCGTTAAGGCGCTCCGAAATCTGATTCCGGACGCTGCTGACCATCGTGCACGGAATATCCTGCACCGCCTCTCGGAGCTGATCGTGTTACACCTCGTCGACCAATCGGAGCACCTTTGCACGTATCTGGACCGCAAGATCCTGAGTTACGTAACCGACCGCTCAGAGCGTGAAACCAAGCATGTCGACTCCACTAGTGGATGACCAAGCGCAGTTTCGACGAAGCATTCGATTTTCTGGACGACGAAGTGACGCAAATTCTTCCTGAAGAGGACGTAAACAATTTCTGCCGTCTTTTCCGTGACTCGCTGCGACAACTGTACGAAGCACACGAAAGCTTCTTCAGGCCAGTTTTAGCCGCTGTGCAATCGACCGAGCTGTTCCATTGTCTCAAGCAGAACGACCTCGGCCTCTACGACGCCCCGGTGATTCTAGAGGCTCAAGTTCTTCATTTTAAGGCCACTGAGACTCTCTTTAAGAAATGTCGCTTGAGTAACTGAACTTTTTCTTCTCCATCATGACTTCGTTAAATCCTCAAGTATGGTCTGCTGACATCATCACGCAATAACTTCTCGAAATAGTTGTGAAAAAGGGTTACGGATCTTGGGCAATGTGAAGCTTGGGCGGAGCGAAGGGAAGAGTCACACTCGGACTTGACCGGAGCGAGGACACTTGACCACTTGAGGGGTAGAAGGGAGA
>LGSN01000313.1:0-70216 GCA_001314375.1 Phytophthora podocarpi | reverse complement strand
ACAACGTCCATATCTTCGTCCTACCCGCCCACACTTCGCACTTCTTGCAGCCTCTCGACGTCGGTTTCTACCAGTCGTTCAAGGCACTGTATGACAAGGGCGTCAAGCAATATCCACTCCGCCACAACGGAGCGCTACCAGTCAAGGATGACGTCGGCGAGATCAACAAGGCCCCGTTCGAGAAATCTTTCTCGGAGAAGAACATCACCCGGGGCTTCCGTAACACTGGGATATTCCCTATGTCTTTGGAGACGATGCTCAACAAAATGGTTGGAAACAACCCAGCTCCAAATGCCAAAATCTTGCGCTACCATTCACTGATGGTGCCGCAATTTGACGGGTAGCCCGTTGATGTGCGGACTCAAGCCGCATTAAAGCGCCGGAAACTTGACTTAGACACACTCAATGTCGTTAATCTGTCGCTTGAGATGATCCTCACACCTCAGCCCCAGAAACGGCCGAAAGGATACTTTATTGATGAGAAGGTGTCTGGCGCTAAGTTGCTCAGCTACGCGGAGATACTGCGCGACAAGCATGCTAAAGACGACAAGAAGCGGGCGAAAGAAGACGCCAAGCAAGCCATCAACCAAGCACGAAAAGCAGCATCGGCTCTGAAAGCTGCAGCAAAGCTTTCAAAACCATTGGAAGCGAAAGCGAGGGCGGAAATGGTACTCCACGATAAATCAATGCCGAAGCCGCCAAGGAAACGTTCACGCCAATCGATTTCAGGTTTGCCTCGCACTGCCAACCTACCGGGGGTCCAGTTGAAGTGATCGAGACGTGGGTCTTCTGACCATACAAACTTATAGTTAGTTTAGTTGACCTGAAACGTGCCGTTCGTTTTACCTGTGACTTGCGCAAACTTGATATTTGTATCCAATCCTTAGCTGACCCACTACACGTCTGTGGCGGATATCAATAGTAGAAATAGAGAAGTGCTTATCTCCGTTGGTCGACGACGCATTTCTGTAGTGATAGGTGATAGGTTGACTAAACTGCACCGTACTGCCTCTAAAGGTGCAGGTATATGAGGCAAAGATTTTCATTTGAATGGCAATAGACGTGTTGATTTCGTAGCTGTCTGCGTCAATGACAGCAACGAATGTTCGTCATGAACAGTTCATACAACTTCACTTGCAGATGTAAATTGTATGTACTCTGACAGTTGGGATGCTAAACTTAATTTACTACATCTGGCAAGTTGCTTTCGTCATAATTCGACTCTCTGGCCAATCAGGGCCGAGTAGGAAACGACTTGTCGAAACGGTCCATTGGTAAGTTTCCAATGTGTAGCCGGTGTAAGCATCAATTGCAGTTCCTCTTCTGAGCTTCCTCATCCTTCGGCTGTGGCAATGCAATGGAGGACAGCCTTTATGGAAAAACTAGTGTTATCTTGTTTATAGTAATAAGTTAGTCCGACTACATGCTGGTGGCGCGGGTGTAGAATGAGCCGTGGTCCAGTCGCAGGAACGATCGCTGCACACGCCCAAAGCGACTCAGTCCTCCCTGCACTGGAGCGAGGTCCGGTGGCGGCGCCAACGCCTGCGGCCGAGACATTCTTCGTCGCTGCTCGGGTAGTGGAATTGGTCCGCCGTTGCTTGACAGTCGCGAGCGGTTGCTCGACGCGATCGAATACAGCGACGACGCCGTGGTGGCACGCCGCTTCTTGAGCGTCGAAGAGAACATCTTCTTGCGGCCGCTGAGCACCTCAGGCAGCACCTGATACACCTCCAACTTCGCCTTGATCTGCGGGATCGAGTACGCGCCCACTCTATCGACGATGAAGTCGATCGCCACTAAATCTTCGTACATTACCAGCCAGTCGGCCACGCGCTTGGTCACTAAAATCTGACCACCGTCACCCAAGTCGCCAATCTCGTTGGCGATGACTTCGGATGCACCAGTGTAAATCATCTTGCCCGTCACTGCGTGTACGTCCAGGATCAAAGCTCCATCGGCGTCCACAGCGTCGTGGATACCCATGCGCACACGCAGGCCTCCAAATATGAGGCGGTGGCCTACACGCTGCCTCCGTGTCACTGGCAGCATACCATGGAGCTCCTTGGGCCAGTTCGCAACTAGCAACTGGAGCTGCACGTCTAAACAATACTCTACAGCTTCGCGAACAGTGTGGAACGCGAGCTGGAAGGCATCCCCCGCCGTCGTGATTTCGTACCCTCGATATTTCATCAAAGACGCGCGGAGGATGTTGTCGTGGATTTCTGTAGCCCGCTGCATTACCAGCCCGTCGCCCATGGCCCACAGGGCGCTAGACGACTCGATGTCGGTGAAAACGAACACTGGGTTGACTAGAGGCGGCTCCGCTGACTCCATGAGCACCTGTGTGTCTCTCGGAGACAAAAGATCGCCTCCCTGCATGAACCTTGTCTGCACTTGAGCTTCGATGTGGTCGGGCAGACATGGTCGACACATATTGAGCACGCACGCTTGGCTGCACATGGTAGTAACCGAGAGCGCCATGCCCGAGAGGTGGTAGACCAGCAAGCTCACACTGATGAAGTCCAGCAACTTGTCTTGGTCATCTGAGGACGCGTACATGACCACAGAGGCCAGTTGGAATTGCAGCGAGAACAACGCGTAGACGATCATGATCCGCTTGAGTCTCTGGTACACTGGCGAGGTGACAAACTGTCCCTGCACATTCTCGTACTTCCTGCCTCCAATCTTGAGCCTGATAATGAGCCAAATCATGTACAGGAAGCTGAAGAACTGCACAAAGTACACGCTCAGTAGACAGCGCTGAGTGTACTGCGTGTAGCCCTGGTACGAGATCGCGAGCGCCATCTCGATCCCTGCAAAAACCAGCACGAGTCCATGCACCGTCCAAGTGTAGAACCTGATCTGCTTCATCTCCTTCTCGGCGCCTCTATCCATGGACTTGGCCGCGATGTTGGAGAGCTCAAACGTCAACGGGAACATCCAGAGAGCGACGGCGAAGAGCGCGGCGTCTCCGAAGCACAGCAACGCCGTCGCGAAGCCGTCGTGCGTCTCCTCTAGCTGCAGGACGGTGTAGATGCCCATGCTGCTGTATCGGTCGTAGATCACTTCGTCCTCGTTCGAGGAGGACGACGCGTAGTCGGACGTGGACGTGTCGATCGGGTACAAGCTCGCCCAGAGCAGATACAGCACGCGCGTGCTACTCCAGATCCACAGGTAGAGGAAGAAGAAGAAGAAGAGCCACCGCACGCTGGACACGCGCAGGTCCCAGCTACGCCGCAGACTCACCATGGTCATGCCCGTGGACAGACTGGATAGCGCCATGCAGACGACGGCTAAGGCCGTCCATATCATGGCGACACCGCGGAGAGAGACGCTGGAACTTGGGGGGAGGGTTCGGACGCGTCTTGGGGAGGAAGTGGGGGCGCTGGCGGGCTGGGGAGAGACGCGGATGGAGCACTACGGAGGGTCAGACAGCGCGCGTCTGAGGCGGTATGTGCTTGTTCTCCTTGCTTTTGGTAAAACACACAACTAACGTTAGCAAGAATTAGGTTCAGCACCAACAACGGCCATTCAGTATGGAGCGGCTAGTTTGACATTATTGAAGATTGTGTCGATATGATTGGAGCGAGAAACCTTGTGAAAGTAAGAGGAATGAGAAGTATCTTTTGAATACAAAGGTGGACACGGCTTATGCTGTGGTCGTGTCGTTGTGCCTCGTGCCACGAGAGCCATCAGACTTGGTGTTGCTGCCTGCGGATATTATATCGTGCGGCATCGAGTGCGAACGTTGTTCGGGTGGATAGTGGACAGCCCGTCAGTACATGCAAGATGCCCAGCAAAGCTGCAGTCAAGAGGCTGTCAAAGCGAAGCTTAAAGCTTCGTCTTGAAGCTTCGTCTTGAAGTGGCTCTTTCAGCATCACCTAATGGTGCGCCGCAACGTCATTCGAGGCGCCGCTGTTGGGCCTGTCTCGACATGAGTTGTGGCCTGAGTTGTAGGTTTCATGATCGCGGGGAAGCTCGCTCGTTTCCTAGGCAACAGCTTGGTTTCGCAGGCTGGCATTCATCCGATGAATCATCGGGAGTCAGAAGCGCTGCATTACGATCACCCGAGCAGTGCCATTCCATTCCGGAAAGCGTTGACGCTGTCAACCCATACTTCATGTAAGCTTAGTACTAATATGCTCGATGTCGTGGGCAGCATTGCCGCAATGCCATTGCGTCGGCGGCATTGAAAGCTCAAAATGAGTAGCTAACGCAAATATGCCGGCGGGTACTGTATGGATACGTTGTACAGTAAGCTTACTGTAGTGGAGGTGGATGCTGGGATGCTGGCGTAAAGACCACCCCGTACGCCGTACGGTAGGTACCGGTATTTGCAAAACTACATCACACTACATCAGTACAGAAGGGTTAATAATCCAAAAAACGCTGCACAAACTTCGTCGGAGTATGGATAAGGTTATCTGACAGCTTGGCAAGCTCAGCTTGCTGGCTGGACAATGTCTTGTGACAGACAGAGCGACAAGCAATGGTGCCTCAGTTTCCTTCTCAATCGTGCGTGCGGGTTCGTGCCAATAGTGGCGCCATGAGATGGCGGCAGCGGTGGAGCTCCAATCCTTTTCAGAACATTAAAGACCTCAAGCTGCGCGCATAACTACGGTCAGTGCCTCACAGTGTGAGACGACAAACTGCCGTCTGCAGTGCAATCAAGCTGCTTACGCAACAGGTTGACGTTGCCGTACCTGCAGGTTTGCACAAACGTCTACGGACTGCAACAGCCTGCTGCCAACAGGTGCAGCCCCCGCGCATTTCTGCTGCACGCGCTGCCGGAAGGCCCTACATGTACCGCGTGATCAGACCTTCGAGTCCCTCTGCGTGGTCGCTGGAGGTATGAGGGGTCTCCGGTCAGGGCCCCTGGCCTGTTGCCGGTCGCTGCAAATTGCAGCCTGCAACATGCACCATCAAACCTGCCGAACTCCAGAAGCTTGCCGGTGCCAACTTCGACTCGTCTAGTCTTTTGCCAGTGACGTGCCGCTCTCCTTTTGCAGAAATCGGTTGCTTGGAGCAGAAACTGGAACACGTGGACAAGTTTTCCTTGTCAGCGGCGCGAGTGATGAAAGAAAGATCGGGCTTGTTGTGTAGATGTACCTGTACCTATGTCGCCACCGGCGAAAACTGACAGACCAGTGGAGCAAGACATTGGAAGCCTGCGGCGTTGCAGAGCAGCACTCGCCAGCACTACATTTATCGTGGCAGGCTGAACACCCTCCGCCTCCGGAAAAGCTCAGCCAAAGATATCTGGACACCAGTTTACCTGTGACAGGCACACTACCGGTGCATGTAGTTGAACCTTGAGTCGTCTTTGCTGCCTCCGTACATTTTGACAATAAGCGAGCGCTGTATTGTACTGTACCACTCTGCCATAGCATACATTGTGCAAGTGAGAACTTGGAGGTACGGAAGGCCCTGCATTGCGATCTCCCGATGGGAGACCAACGTCAGTCCGAATGCCTGGATGCGTCCAAGCCGCCTGGCCTCCGTGGCGAGCCATTCGCTGCCGCGGAAGTGATGCGCTTCCCGGACTTCGCGCCAGTTGAGGCGGCCTTGTCATACGATCGCACACCCGCGTCGTGTTCATCATCGAGGCGGCTATACGCTGTCTCACGTCTGCGCTCCCCATATGCTCGGATTATGCTTTGCCGTTCGCTTCGACGTCTTCCATCTTTTCGCTAATCATGCCGACCCGAATCCGAATCCTGCGGGGGCGTTAGCTGGCAGCTCGATGCCAGTCCGCGCTCACAAGTTATTGCAGCAAACATCTTAACCTCACCTCAAAGAGGCGTCCTTGCAACGAGTACTGTAGATGTAGTTTCCAATCGTTAACACTCCTTCTCGTGGCGGCTCGTCGGTCCACCCGCGTGAGTGTCTGTCTCGTGGGAGCTCAAGCTGCCCCATCGGACAAGATCGATCCGCTGTACAGTACAATTTAACACAGGTCGTTGTCGTAGTTGGTTGGTTGGCTCGTTCGCTTGCTGGTTGAGCTCTTGCTTGATGTCTGCTGGCCAACCGTCCGAGCGTTCTCGGACGCAGAGCCGCAGAGTCCGATAACTGGACTGCTTGATGGAGAGCGTCAGCACCAGCATGCATGTATCAGAAGTTCTGGACGAAGAGAGCACAGGTTTCCATGGCGCCAGTGCAACTCCTGCAGCAGGCTGCACGCTAACCAACCAACATCACCGAGAGACAGACAAGCCTACTGACGAAGGACGATGTCGCCGAATTGGGTGGTTGGTGCTCCTCACCCCGCAAGAAGCTCTCAAATTTCACCTCTAACAACTTATCGCAAAATTCGCAATAAGCTGAGCACTTGCAGTTTGTTGATTTTCGTCTGCACTTTCCAAGTCTCATTTCCAGATTGGATTGATGGCGAACAGGACCTGAGTACATACAAACAAGCACACGGCAGCCAGCACGTACGTACCAGCCCGTGTCGCCCGGCCATCGCTCGCCACCCATCAGACCGTCAGGCCTCTCAAGATCGCGCTTCATTCAGCCTTCACCTCCCGGCGGAAACGCGGCGTGCAGACGCAAATCCCGAGGGCAGAGAGCCGCCGCCGGCCAGTCGTCCGTTAGGTTAGCGTAACCCCAAGCTCCGAGCTCCGACAAGCCCCAGGAAGACACGCAACAGCCAGCAACAGGTGGCCGGCCTTCCACCAGTTAGCCAACGCCGCCGCGCAGGCCTCTGGCGGCCAGAGTGGATAGACAGACAGATATAAAGTGAGAGAGAGAGCAGAAGCAGGAGGTAGTAAGTAGCTCGTCTATTTTGATCTTGTTGCCGTTGAGTCTCGCGGCCGTGTGCGGGTCGCTATGACGACGCGCCACAGACAGACACAGACTAATAGCAGTCAGAGGATGGCGCTCAGTGCCAACAAGAACAAGAACTGGAGAGCCAACTACCTGCGCGCACTCAACATCTTCACGCCGGACTTGACCACGTCGACTAGGGGGCGGTGTGTCACGACTGGAGATGGCACGCGACGTACGGCGGCTCAGCAGACGATGACGAGTGGACGACGCACAGACACAGTGACGGAGGAGGCGATGCGTCGACCCATGAGCAGCAACAATAGCAGCAGAGGACGTGCGGCCGTCTCGACGTCGATGTCGACGTCGGCCAGGCAGAGCAGCAGCATGTCGGGGTCGTCGTCCAGGAGTAGGCGGGGCACGTCTCCTTCAGATGACAAGGCGTCCACGTACGTGTTCGGACTGCGCTCGCACCTCTTCCGAGCGCGGAGACTTGCGCCCAGAAGCGAACTCATGCTGGTGGACCGTGTGTCCGCGCCGATCGAGATCCCGACAGGAACTTCTGTGACCTCTCCAACGCCGATCCCGTCACGGGCCGACAAGTTGTCGAGTAGGAGAGATTCCGAGTCCCGTCGACGGCGGGGAAGCAGTAACGACTTTCAGAACTCGACGGACCCCCAGCAGCCGATGGTGCAGTTGTTGTCGTGGGAAGAACCGTCCGTGATGCTGGGAAATGGCGGCTGGCCGCTCGAGAGCGAGAAGCGCAACAGCAGTAATAAAGACGTGAGTGCGGGGTTCGCCATTCTGAAGAGCAGGAACGACGGCAGGCGGTCAAGGAGGTCGTCACGGCCTTATTCAGGTCCGGACGGCATCGCTGAGGAGTGCGAGGACACGGAGGATGAAGACGCCGACGGGTTGACGAACACAGAAGAAGACGACGATGATGATGACATATTTAAGATGGAGTTCGACGGCGAAGGCGGCGCCTCCAACGCCAGCAGTAACGTATTTAGGGGGAAGCGAGCGAGCGAGGACAGGCGGCGTGCGGACCTGAGGCAGCATCGGCTAGGAGGTTTCGACGAGTTCGACGACGACGAAGAGGACGACATCGTTACGCCACTGTCAGCTTCGTTCGTGCCACCGCACCAAATGGTGGAGCGCGGGTGCTTTTCGCTGGGACTACGCGACGAGCTCAAGCGGAAGCCTGGCGTGCACTAGGGCGGCAGGCAGCTAGTGTGGTAACTAGTTAGTTAGGCAAAGTCATTTTGCGAGAGTTTGGACAATAGGAATGAAGCTCCGGGAGCCGTGCAACAATGTCAATTAGAGCCCAAGCTGGGGATTATGAAGCAAACTGTCGTTGAAGTCCTTGAAGCTGACGTGAAGCTGAATGAAGCAGCACTTAGGCAACGATGATGAAAAGTGAGGTTTGGATTGGTAAAACTCTGCACGACGCATTTGACGACACTTAAAAAAATGAAGAAACAGTGACCTAAACAGCTAGATTACAGACAACAACTACTAATATCTTATCGTACTCACTCGTTGAGGGGTGCGAGGTGTGTGAAACCACGATGTGGGCGAACCTATTGGCGTCTCCAGGCCGCTCTCCAGAATAGTGGAGCCCGAGGCTGATCGATTGGCGACGTGCGGGATGCGGCTGTTCTGGTCTTGGGCGAAAATCTTCTTCCGTCGAGCGAGTTCTTCAGGCAGCACCTCGTACACTGCCACGTGCATGTTCACTTGCGGGACCAAGTAGTCGCACAAGTAGTCGACGGAGTAGTCCATGGGCAAGGCGTCTTTGTTGGTCATGAGCCAGTCCGCGATTCGTCGCGTGATGAGGATCTGGCCGCCAGCTCCCACGTCACTCACCTCGCCAGCAATGACCTCAGACGCTCCAGTGTAGACTGTCTTACCCGTGACGGCGTGCGGACTGTGGTGAAGGTGGCCGTCGGAACCCATGGCGTCGTGAATCCCCATTCGCACACGCAGTCCACGGAAAATGACTCGGTGCCCTGCTCGCCGCTTCTTGGTCGCTGGAACTAGCCCGTGAAGTTCCTTAGGCCAGTCGGCTACAAGCAACTGAAGCTGCACATCCAGGCAATACGATACAGCCTCTCTGATCGTGTGGAAGGCCAGCTGAAACGAGTCACCCGCTGTGGTTATTTCGTAGCCTCGGTATGGTGTCAACAGAGAACGCAGCGTATCATCATGCACCTGAATGGCTCGCTGCATGACCTTGCCATCATCGATTGCCCACAACGCGCTGGAAGACTCGATGTCTGTCACGACAAACACCGGGTTCAATACTGGAGGCGTCATAGACTCGTTGCGGTCGTGCATGCAAAGAGCTTCTGCTCGGTTAGACTCGACCACCAACTGAACCAGCACCTCGTCAGGAATACAGCAGCCGCAGAAGCGTAAAGTGCACGGCAAACTGCAGCCAGTGCAGAGCGCAAGCGCAAACCCAGTAGCGTTGTACATCACTTGGCTGATACCAATGTAGTTGAGCGCACCTTCATTCCGGGGCGTGTACATATACGTGAAAAGCGAGGTGAACTCGTATTGGCACGCGAATAGTGCGTACGCGAACATGATCCGTTTGAGGCGCTGGTACACTGGAGAAGCTTCGAAGTGGCCGTTGATCGACTCGACATCCCGGCCTTTAAACTTGAGCAGGAACAACGCTACTCCCATGTAGATTAGGGTGATAATCTGCATGATGTAGATGCCCAGCGCTAATCGGTACGTGTAGCTTGAGTACCCGCCTCCGATGACAGTGAGCACCACCTCCACGATCAAAAAGCACGCGATTAGAGCGTGGCCCGTGACAACGTACATGCGAATTTTAGCCTGTTCCTTGCTTGTGCCTCTGTCCATGGACTTTGCAGCGATCTTGGACAACTCGTACGTCAACGGAAGTACCCAAAAGGCCGCGGCAAAGTGCATCACATCGCAAAAACACAGGATAGTAGTCGGAAACAGTTTTCGTGCAGCTTCGAGGTCGGTCGTAGCGTAAATCCCCATTTGGTCGAGCTGTTTACTTGTCAGTGGGACAGTGTTGTTGCCGTCCACGAACTCCTTGATCGGCAGCATCACGACCCAAAGGTAGTAACTAGCTCGCGCGACTGTGTAGAGCCAAAGGTAGACGAAAAAAGTCAAGAACAACCACCGAACGCTGGAAACCCGGAAATCCCAATCGCGGTACAACTTGAACGCGATGAGCATCGCCGAGATGTTGGAAAGCAGAACCGAAGACAAGCCCATGGTGGCCCATATCATAACCATCAGCTTCCGATAAATAAGCGCCGGATTCGAGCAGGTGGACGGGAGTTCCAGTACCCGCGCGCGAGCATGCGCAGATTCGTGTCGGTTGTGCGTCAATTCCAAGGGTTCTTGCACGAGACCCTTAATTAATGCGGTGGACCAGAGTCTGCTGTGCTTGCAAACCGACAAGATAAGCAGGTTTGGGGCTTGTTTTCCCCATCTGGTGAACTGAATTGGTCTCCGCTATTGGCCTTGAGCTGAACATCCAAGAAAGCTTCGGACTCCAGCTGGGTGGCTGACAGGTGAACCCTCTGCCAATTCCCCAGTGATAACTCTGGGTGGTGCCGCACATGCTAAACCTGGATATTTGGTTGGAAGCCATCTGCGTCCATTTTGGGAACGGCGCAGGTTGAATGGTTGATGATACAGGTATGGGTACCCGATATCGGTATGGTATGCCTGGTTTTTTGTGGCGATTCCGTTGCTATTGAAGTCTCCGGTTACTACACTTCGTATGTTTTTAATGAAAAAACTCTAGATTGAATGCAACAATCATAAAGGTTCATTCGAATCGTAAGCTGTAGCTTTCTGCGGTGCACTCTTTATCATGCAGTGAATGTCTCGCTACGTATAAGCACCGGTAGTTAGGGAGCCACAAAACAGCACCTAAAGAGCATTTTAATGTGCTGCAAACTCTACAATTAACACTGCGTCACCATTTACAAGTAATTTGCTCCCGTGAACTGTATAGTTGAAGCGTCGACCACCAAGATAATAGTCGTCACTCTTCACTTGAGTGACATTATTTACTTAACGTTTCCTCTCTCCCTATTTGATTATGCTCGGCTTCCAGTACGTCGTTGCTAAGTCGCGCGAGCTCTCGTCGGTGCTCGACCGGGAGCTTTCCGCCGCCAGCAACCGCTCTGCCCCCTTCCTCTCCGTGCCCGGTATCTCCTCCGTCGAAACCGCGACGTCAAACGCCCCCCCCGTCGCTCCAGAAGCTTCAACTGCCTCGTCTCTCTCCGTCCGCAATGAAGGTCAGACGTTCCTTCGTGCCCAGCAAAATTTACACGCGCAAAGCGTTTCCAACCACCATCAACTACTGCACAGGTATTCTGCACTTCTATTTGGTCAAGTTGCAGGGGAAAATCTCATGTAGTTAACGAGATATTGATTTTTTACTTATGTCTATTTTCCCACTAAAGTGGCCAGGAACTCGACGCCGCCTTAAGCCACGCTCGCGCCACGCTGCAGGCCCAAGCAGCCAGTGAACAGTTCTTAGCTCAGAACTTCCACCTCGTGTCCAGAGTGCGGCAGCAGCTCGCGGGAGTCCGAAATTTGGTGCTCAAAGTGGCTCAAGAGGCCGAAGAAGTGGAGAATCTGCTGGTACAGCGCTCCGAGGAGAGCGCGGCTCAGCAGAACGCCGAGTTCGTGGCCAAGCAGCAGCAGGAGCTCGAGAACTTCGAGACGAGCATCGCCCAGGAGTCCGAGGGCCGCAAGCGCGAGCTGCTGGAGATGAGAAGACAGAAATTGGCCAGTGCCTTCAGGAACGACCTGCGGACGTACCAGACTCTGGTAGCTCATCATGGAGATGCAGCAGTCGCAGAGGCGAGAGTGGTGGAAGATGAGAAGCAGCAGGTGACGCTGGATGAAGTGGACTTGGTGGTCACCGCCGACCCGGAGCAACTGGATGCGTTCTACGACTCCGGATCGGAACAGGAAGAGGAGGAGCTACAGAACCCGAGGTTCGTGTCGCCACCAGTTCCGAATGAGTTGATGGAGGAAGAGGAAGAGAAGAGCGAGGAGAAGGAGGTTACTGAAGTCGGTGAGAAAGCTGAAGAGGAGAAGCAAGAAAACGCTGAAAAAGACGTGGAGAAGGCGGCGGAAGCTGTGGACACGAAGACGTCCAGGGAGGATGACGCGTCGGTAGCTGCAGGAGCAGGTAAGAAGGAGGAGAGAGTCGCATGAAGATGGTAAATCGACGTGACGTGAACAAGTACGTGGTATCAGAATGTGGCAGCAAGGCGATATTTATGAACGATCGATTGACCCAGCGGACAAGAAGCGCCCACGCTTGATGAATAAATCAGACTGGAAAAATGCTCAACAACCTGAATACCAGCTCGTTCGTGTCGTATTTGCAGAAGTGGTATCCAACTTGCTCGAACCGACGGACGCTACGCTGGACGCGTCGCTTCAAATCCAGATCTTATCAAGAAGCAGGGCATCTAGCAAGACAATGGAGGCGAAGAGAAGTGCTGCAGTGTCCGAGTCGGAGCTGAATGCAGCTAGCAAGGGGCTACATGCCACAAAAGGCACGCGAGAGCACTCGGATTCACTCGAGTATGACTCGCAGGTGGCGGAGAAGCTCCAGGCGCTCTACGAAAAATTCGACGGAGATATCAAGGCCATCTTCGAGGTAAGAGAGACTCGATTTGATGCCTTGCAGCTTTGATCTAGTGCTAACTTCCTCATTGATTTGTGTGTTCTAGGAGCTGGACGAGAACCCTCGCAAGGCTCTGAAGTATCCGCCAACATCGGCTGCCGAGTTCGGCAAGAAGTACGCTCAGGGCTTCTACACGATGGCTGAGGCCAAGTAACCAGACTCAACTCACAAGCAACGACCTTAACGAGGCAACAGACTTATCGCCCGAGTGAGCATTTTCGAGTGGGGGCTCTTATCAGACTAATAAACATCTCATGCTTCCACAGGTAGTGAGTGAGTGAGTGTTGTGCTTTTGCAGGGCTATCCAGCAGGCTGCGCGTCCACTGCAGCAGCTTCGTTCGCAGCTTCTTCCTTCTTGACAGTGTCTTCCGGTGCAGGTACAGGAGGAGCTGCAGCTTCAACAGGAGGAGCTACAGCTGTACCAGCGACTGCTGTACTTTCGCGTTTGGCCGGGCTCTCAGCAATGGTGAGCGCGCGTTTTGAAGCTGCTACAAGCTCGGCGACAGCGAGTCGGTACTTGGCGTTCGCCTCGATGGCGTACGTCTTGACGGGGGCTTGGATGGCTTCCCACGTGTGCATGGAGTCTCCCGGCTGGCGATGAAAGCCGTTGCTCACCGTCTCTTCTTGCCACTGGCGGACGAGTTCCGAAGGGCGACTGGAATCGCGCTTGAACCCCAGCTTCGCGTCGGGACGGAACTTGGGACCCACGGACTTGCGGAAGAAATCGGTGAATTCCGGCAGGATCACTTCATGTCTAGCGGACACGGGAGTTTGAGACCCCAAGGCCTCGGTCAGTGCAGGTGAAGGTGCAGATACTGCTGCTGGTGCTGTTTGCTCCACTGCCCAGGCTCTCGATACCGGAGGAACCACCGAAGACTTTCGCACTAGAGGCTCGGCTACTGTCCACGAAGCTCCGTTCACGTCTCCGTCCTCTTTTCTATTACCAGCAGCAGGTAACACTGTTGTTGGTTCTGTTGTTGGCTGAACCACCGGATCATTTGTTGGAATGTCCGCTAGAACGGTGGCTGCTGCTACTTTGGCAGACCTTCCTCCTCTTGGAGTCTTCTCGGAGTTGTGGGCGGCAGTTGAGGGATCACCAGGCAAACGCACGGGCTTGACTGCATTTTTTCGTCGTCGGAAACACGAGCACCGGCAGCGGCAGAACCGGAAGAATGGACGCAGCCGACGCCAAATTGCGACGAGAATGCGTCCGACAGTATGGCGCAGCACTGGCAGCAGAACTCGCACCCAGACAGCAGACAGGAGAATACCTACCAGCACCAGCACGAAGAGAATGAACATGAGCATCACGTTCACGTGGAGGACCTTGACGATGAAGCCGTGGCTCCCCAGAGGATCAAACGTAGCGGCCTGTGCGACCAGCTTGTTGTACATGTCTTCGGTGTTTGTGGCGCCGTCCGTGCTGAGTCCAAGCAACGTGAAGACCCAACCGAGCTTCAATGTCGGCGCCTTGAGCAAGTCCGTGTTGCCATACATCCAAGACGAAAAGCCTAGGTGAGCCACCAACGCCCAAGGCAGCAAAGCTAGCACAGTTTCGCCGAGAGCCTCGTCGTACGCAGTCTTGACGCTGTAAAGCCACAGCAACGACAACTTGTCGAGCCAAAACGTTGCGGTACACGCTAAAGTGGCGATGAAAAGCAGCACGGGCGAGCCTCCGCAGAATACGAGCGTCACGAAGACCGAGTTGAGGATCATGGGATACCTTACAGCCAAGTCGAAGGTTGGTCCGGCGTACAGTTGGTCCATCTTCTCTTGTGTCCGCACACTTCGGCGCGCTAGACAGCGCTTCAAGGGGCTGAGCACACACAACTGCAGCAACAGTATAGCCTGCGGCATGATGGCGTTGATCAACATGGTCATGGTGACGCCCATGCCCACAGTTGGGTACCAATCTCGCTGGAAGTCGCTGTATTTTCCTCGGAAGAGCTCCCCGACAACAGGAACAGCGTTCAGCGACAGCGCAGCGTTCACGACCAGCACGATGATTGCCGTGTTGAGGAACTGCGCTGCGAACATTTTGAGTGCTACCGCTGAAGCTTTGGCCGATTCGCTCGTGTGCCGCTCGAAAGACGCAAATCCGCGCAGTGTGGACTTGAGCACGATGTTCACAACCACGACAACAGCCGACGCCACCACAATGAAGGCATTCTTGCCCACGAAGTCCGTGAGGAACCCACGACACGGGATATACGTCGCCCAGAGTTGCTTCGGACCACTTAGGAGTCCAAATTCTGCAATACTGGTCTGGAGCTGCGCAGTGCAGAGACAGTAAAGCACGTGGCTGGCCAAGTACGTCTCGCAGTCTTCTCCTGTTTCTTCACGAGCCACACCGTCGAAGCAAGAGAGCGTGTTGCATTTCGTGCTCGATTTCTCGGACACACACGGATCTACACATCGAGTCAAGTCACTGACAGGTGACGAAGGATTTCGCACGCTGAGGTCGTTGATGATACCGTTCGAGTACGCTACGTAGTAGCGGTCTTCACCGCTGTCTCCGGGCGTACACGTAGCGTTGACGTTCCACTCAAGCTCCCAAGTGGTTTTCGCATCCAGAAAGTCCGGACTAGCGTAGAAAATCTCCTGTAGTGTGGATTCGCACAGTCCTGCAGGTGGCGCCTTGTCTTTAAATGTTTGCTGGGCGGATTGAGCGGCTGAGATGATGGCACCCGAGAGAAGCAGCAGCAAGAAAGTCACGGAATACGTGAAGCTGCGACGAAGACGTCGAGAGCGAGCTGTCACCTCCAGGTTCTCCCACAAAATGTTCGACGGCTCGGGAGCTGGAAGCACTACGAGCGGGAATTTGCCGTCGCGGAAACGCAGAGCTTTCGGCTGGAACTTCCGCAGTAGCCACTGAGTTGATCGCCGGTAGTCTTGAAGACAGCGACGGTGTGACTCCAAGTTGTTGAACACCACGAAGGCACATTCACAAGCGTTGAGGTCGAAGGGTTTGGCGTCTGGTGCTTTCTTCCGCTTCGGTTTTGCCGCCTTTGGGGGCTTGGAGTTAGCTGGAGTCACATCAACTGCAACAGAAGCTGCTGCTTCGACCGCTTGTTGTTTCTGCTGCTCTTGCAGTTGCCGATTCGCCTGCTTGAGAGCCTTCAACTTGCTGGTTTTCTTCGTCATCGCAGCCTGAAGACGCTCGAGTTTCTTCGTCGTAGCCTGCAGCAGAAGCTCGTCGGCCTGTTTGAAGGTCGACTTGGGCTTCTTTGGGTTCTTCTTCCTCGTCGGTGGCGTCCAGTTCTGCAGTACGATCTCTGCCTGCTCCTTCTCGTGCGTGAGGATACTGACAAGTGCTTGTGCTTCAGATATTTTGCGCGTGAGAACTTCCATGGCCAAGAACGTCCGCAATAAACCTCCAGTCGGGTGAGCGACGCTCACTTCGGCAATCCACGTGCCTAGATACATCTGCATCTGCTGTTCCTTCGCATGGAGTTCAGCCGCGAGTTTCAAGGTGTCGAGACGTGGAGTACCGGTAGCTGTCACGGGTCTAGCTTGGCCGAGATCATCAGGCCGCCAAAGGTGATCCACGTTGCTTACGACGTTGCAATTAACGGCGCCTTTGGACAGCGAGTGCTTCACGCGACGCGGACGTCTGCCCCAGCAACAACCAAGCCACAAAGGGAAGTATTTCTCCTCCTGCGTCGGGTCGTAGCGCGAGTTGAAATGCTCCAGAACTTCGCGTGCAGTGGCATCAGGAGGCAGACCACGCACGAAGATCGCGTACTTGGCCGGCGTCAAGTGTTCGTTCTGATGAGCGTCAATGGCACGCCGTGCACGACGACGGAAAGCGAGATACACGACCAGGAACACAAACGAGTAGATCGCGTCGCTGGAAGTCACGATCCACGCTATTTTCTCCGGGTCGGACGTGAACGGAGTGTTCACTGTAGCTCCGGTGCAGTCGATTTCTCCGAGAGGAAGACATTCCGACGGATCCGAAGTGATATCGGGGCTCACACCTTGGTTTCCGAGCGATGCGTACGCTAGTTGCAGTGGATCAACCATCTTGGCCGTCACGCCGTTGCCGTAGTAGTTGACAACAATGGCCGGAAGCGATACGATCCCCATCGTCAAGAAACCCCAGCTCAAGTACTTGATGAGCAGGAAATACAGCTCCATCCCGATACCCAACGCTGCGATGTCGTTCATGTTGGCGTCGAACACGGATTTGTTGCCTGACGCAAGACGATCAAGCTTGGCCGCCGCTGCTGCGCGCTTGGCCATGGCCTTGTAGTCTTTGCTACTCAATGAGGCCGCACGGGCCGACTGAGGTCTGGCCGATTCGGGTCGATCTCCGAATGCAGCAGAACCGATCGGAATTTCACCGCCGATGGCCAGGACGGGCGTCGGCTCTGGTAGATCACCGATAGCAGTTGGTGTCCTGGGTGTCGTCTTCACGGATCCTGGAGGTTGCGACTCATTTCGCGCTGTCGGAAGGCGCGGAGTCGCTTGTTTCGAGCCAGGAGGTCGAGATTCTTCTCGTGTTGTAGGCGGACGAGGAGTTGAATCGGCGCTAGCTCCGAACGTCTCCGGTGCGATCGGAGCATTCGGCAGCGCTTGTAGTTTCACGGGTAGATGCACCGTGTTGTTCAGCAACCGTTGTTCGTCGATCTGGATCGGTGGAGGGGTCTGAGGCCGCTCGATGTCTCCAGTCTCCGGATCATCGGGCACGACGAGTGTGGGCAGACCCTCCATTACCTCCGAACCTGCCAAGTTCGACTCGAAAGCCGTGCCCCGTTCTGTGTATTTCGGTGGTTTCTACACTTGTGTGTTGGTATTTCTTGTAGGTTTCCATGAAGCCGAAAACAAAACAAATAACGGACACCAAGGGAGTTAAAGTTCTGCCTGTGCAGCGGTCGGATACTGTTTTTACTTTGCTGCAAGGCAAATAATACACGCTCTTGCCTCTAAATGTTTCGTTCTGAGGATAATTCGGAGCGTCAAGCTGAGATCTCCGAAACGAACTCGAAAACTTTCGAAACTTTTCGAAACTACCCAAAGTGCTGATTCGTAAACAAACGCCGCTCAGCTTGTGGCCTCGTCGCACAGATCAGTCATTGGGACGAGCTGACAAGATGCGTCAAGTCCAGTGGACCAAAATTTGTGGAATGACTTCTGTGCGTGAAAGCCTAAAAAAAACGATTTGCTTAGCCCTCACTCCCGTTTTATCAGCCTCTGGTATCGTCATCGACCGAGCTGATAAACCGGGTAAGGAGCGGCATCGACGCAAATACATTCGACCAGAAAGAAGCGAGAATACAAGCTCTGGGGTTGAAGCCCCATTACCTCGTCCCAGTCCGTGTTTGACATGGTAGCACAGTCGAGTCGAGTGTGACTTCATTGTAAACTTTGCTCGCCTCGTATGATTTGGGCACTACTCTGCGTTGCTGCGTTGACGTTGTCCACGGTGGGCACAGGTCTCGTCGTCTTCAAGCTGCACAAGGATTGGGATGTTCGTGCTTCAAGTGTGCGATGGTTGTTTGCCGTCTTTTTCACCTACCAGTTCATCATTGCGGCTGCAAGGCTAGGCTACTTTGTCTGGCTTACTATGGCTGTATATGAACGGAGACACTCCAGCGATAGCGAAGACCTGGAAGGACAGGCAGTAGTGGAGACTGAGCTTTATCGAATGGGAACGAGTGCTGTGCTCAAGTTGATCCAAAAACAGAATGGCTGGGTCACCGCTGTGATCATCGTAGGGGATACGACGCACTTCGGACTCACGGTCTGGATCGCTGCACTGGTGTACGAGTTGTCCAAGCTGGTGGCGCTGTCCATGGACCGTGGAGAGCACCACGAACGAGTGAAGATCCGACTGTATTCATGGATCGGCCACTCCAGCATCGCCACTTTCTTAGTAGTTCAAGTTGTTCTTGCTATTGTTTTCAAGGGTTACTCCAGATACGCGTACTCGCTGCTGTTGACTGTCTACGTTTTACAGATAGTCGAACTCGTCTACATGGTGATTATGCTGATCTTGCTGAAAGTTAATGGTCGAAATTACGAAAGCGTTCACGGCCATTTCGTAGCTTCTCCTCTTTATCGACGACTCAAATGGATCATGTACGTACGCCCCTCTTGTTGCTTATCTTCAGTGCATTTTGGAGATAATTAACAGATAATTCCTCGTTCTTTTGCTGTGAACTAGGCTCGTGTACGCGTTATTTGCCTTTCAATTCCAGTTTTCGTCGTTGATTTGGTACGCGGCACCGAGAGAGGAAAAGAAGTTGTTAGGCTACGCCGGAGTAAGCCTTATGCTTTATTATCTGCGAGGTTTTGTGCTCTCCGTCGTCGCCGGTTGCAGTCAGCCCTGTGTAGTGCGATGTTTGGGCTGCTGTGTACCTGAAGAAATCAAGGCACAATATACGCAGCATCGGGAATGCGTGAGTGTGCCTGGAGGCTGGGATCTGCCCTACATCAACCCAGTCTTCGTGTTTACGGATATTGAATCGTCCAGCACGCTCTGGGCTGTAGGTGATGGTCGAGTCATGCAGCAGGCAACTCACATCCACGACGACATTTTAAGGGGGTTATTGGCTGCATATCGTGGATATGAGATCACTACAGCAGGAGATTCTTTCCAGTTGGCCTTCCACACAATCCAAGAAGCCGTTGAATACTGTTTGGAAGCTCAAATGCAGTTGCTAAACGCAAAATGGCCCAAGGATCTTCATGGTCTGATACCAGCCACGCGGAGAGTGCGCGTTGGAACCAAAACAATCTTCCGAGGGCTTCGTGTACGTATGGGGGTCCATGACGCCATCGGATCGGAAGGATCTCTTATCCAAAGTGTCCACGTGGTAACTGGTAAACTGACATACACTGGGGCTTCCGAAGTTATCGCCAATGAGATCGGAGATTTGGGAGCTGGAGGCCAAATTCTGGTCACCAAACGCGTGGCCGAGTGGCTCGCAGCGAATTCTTGTCAAATGGCGATCAAGTTTATGATGGAGCCTGTGTGCGAATACTCGATCCCGCGGTTGAATACTGTGCTGGAGGTCTTCCAGGTTGTGCCCAAGCCGCTGGCGAAACGATGTGAAAGTTTTCATTCGCCACAGCACATCGTGCAGATTGAACCAGAGGACGCACGATTCAGAACGGAAAGTCACACCTTTTACACGTTCATGCAGCTTTCAAGTAACAGGTGAAGGGGATCGTACGGCAAACTCTTGTTCATTCATACACACGTTCGAGAGAAAGTATTCGGACGGGCCTCGGTCTCGTAGGTTTCTCGAAAAAGTCGACAATCTCGTTAGCGATCTCCAAGACTGCCTCTGTGTACGTCATTTCTCCTGTGACGGCGTACCAAGCCACGGGAAATGCGTTTGTACCAGCTCGAACTTTGCGCGTAGCGGGTGTAAGTCTATGACGTTCGGAGAATATCGTCGTGTACCTGTGTGGCGCGCTCCATTACTCGGCCGTCACCGACAGCTCATAAGTACCACACAAGGAAGACTGCAACCTGTGAAGAGCGTGAGTGCTAGGTCTGTTGTGTTCGAACTGGAAAGCCATGGCAGCGTACCCCACCACAATTATAAATATTCGCAAATACACCGGCAGATCTTAGTCGGTCAACTCCACAAGAAGTATCAGTATATATGGCCAAGCACATGTATTTACTTTTTTAAAAGGCCTAAGCTTAGGACTCGCAGCGCAAAGTTCAAGACGCGTCGACACAGTCGTCTTCCAATAGTTTCGCCTTAATTTTGACTAATTTTAATATAGGTGAAAGCTTACCGGTAACTCAATTCATGGAGCGGTGGAGACAAGAAAGCTGTGAACAGAAAACTGAAATTCCCGAATAATGGCAAGTTTTTGGGATCGTACTTAGTTGAATTTTCGAGATATCAAAAGTTAAATACGAAATGACTGCTGCCGACGAAGACGTATGGGACGAGTGGGAAGACGACACCTCCGCGTCGCCCCCACAACCCCCCGCTGCCTCTAACTTCCATGATCATGAAGCCAAGACGCAGACGCATCTAACCGTACCAGATTCACCTTCACCCGACGACGGGAAGTGGGGTTTCGACCTCTCCGAACTTGAGCGAGAAATGTCGGATCTCCCTCCGGCAGTCTGCGCGACGCCTTTCCGCGCGCCCAACGCTGCCGATAGTAGCGAAGAGACGCTCTTATCAGTCCTTGATGGTTTGCCCAGCGCTCTGCAATCCGGCGGCGAGCGGGTGCGAACGCTGCAGGCGCTAGCGCTTGTCGCGCGACTGCATGTCGTGGCCGCACGCGGCAGCTTCGCAGCCCAGCCGGACGACGCCCAGACCACTCAGGAACAGTTGGGGAGCATGTCCGAGGAGCTACACCAATTGGCAGGAGAGTGGGGTGACAGGAAGCTGCTGGAAACGACGTTGCCGGAGTCGGAGCGGCAGCAACTCGAGGAGATGACGGAGCTGCTGCACCTTGCTTTGGGTGCGGAGAACGAGGATTTGACGCTGTTCCAGGAGGTGCTGGAGGAGCTATTCCAAGGTCTCTCGGAGCAGAAGCTGGTGCTGTCGACGAACTGGCTGCAGACGGAGAGAGTTGCGGCCTCGGAGAGTGAGGAGAGACCGACGCCGCCGCCGACGACGACGACGAGCTACTTGACGCAGATGCTGGCCATCTCCAGTGACGAGCCGGGCAATACGAGCCGCATGCCGACATTGTCGGAGGCGGAGATTTTCCAGGATGCCAAGGATATTGGGCGTGATGAGTTGTTGATTAATGGGGAGCGAGTGGAAGGCACCAGAGGATACGACGCGGTAGTGGACGCGCTGCAGCGCGAGTTGGAGCAGGTGCTGGCTTGCCAAGCTGGCAAGACGCCCGAGCAGACGCCTATGGCTGTGAGCAATGCTCTCCAGTCTGTTGCTATGGCTGTACTGCACGCGAGCAACCGGACGGAGTCGGGTGGTAGTTCCTACGAGCTGCTGGGCAAGTTCCTGAGCAACCACGAGATGGATCGAGTGCTGCTGCGTCCAGCTTCAGCTCGAGCTGCGCCGCTGGAAGTTCACATGGATGTGGGTCCGTATCTGGAGCCTGTTCCTGGTTCGGAGGAACCCACTTGGGCATTTGGACTGCGCGTAAAGCTTGTTGCTGTGACTTGGTACCTTGTGTGCGACGCCGACGACCCGACGAAGGAGCTGTACGAGATTGAAACCACGTTCTGCAACCGACTTGCTTTCCCAGTCGGACTCACACCTTTTCACCCGCTCGACAGCATGCGCAAAGACCGCGGTGATGTTGCTGTCCGCTTAGTGCTGCCAACAGAGGTAATACAAAGCGAAGAGGAAGGGTGTTGATAAACTCACTCACTCGGCAACACACTCGATTACTTAAGGTCAAAAATCCCGAGGGGAAGCTATTAACATGTCGTTCAATTCACAAAGCCCTCTATGGTGCTTCTCGCCGCCACTCACTCAATTTGTCCCTCTACAGGATGCACACGCCGTCGCCGTTGGGCGTGATCATAACGATGCTGGAGTAACGCGTGCCCAACGGGTCGTTGTACACGCTGCCCTCGGAGCTGCGAGCTCCCATCGCTGTGGTCGCCGACATACGCTCACCGTCAGGGCCCGTCGTTCCATTCTCGTGGTTCTGCTTCTTCACGTAGACGACGATGGCGACAATTGCCGCACAGCCTAAGCCGCCAACCGCAGCGAATAAGGCCGACGTGCCCGTGCCGGTCCCACCCGATACGGACTCAGCGCGCTTGGCCTGCGCCTCCTGGCTCTCCAGACTGTCGCTGCCAGACGTTGACGATGAGGACGGCGCGGCCGTAGCTGCGGTGGCCGGCGCCGCAGTGGCAGCGGGGGGTTCTGGACGCAGTGTCGTCTTCTTAGGCTCCGGCGTCGAAATATCACCCACATCGGGACCTTCCATCGATGCCGACATGGATGCCGAACCACCCGCAGCCGAAGAGGAATCGGTAGGAAGTCCAACCTCTTCCGAACCAGAGCCAGAGCTGCTGTCCTCGGCAGCAGAGGCAGAAGCAGAAGCGTTTTTCTCACTCTTGGTGGGCTTCGTGGTCGAAGGCGTCTTGGTCACGTCCGCCACGTCAGCTGACGAAGAAGACGAAGAGGATGACTTACGAACAAACACCGAGTCGTCACTGTCAGACTCGTCACCAGCGGACGTGCTCTTCTTGCTCTTGGAACTAGACTTGCTGGAGTCCGCGTCAGTCTCGGCAGCGCTGGTCTTAGCATTGGAATCAGACGACTGCGTGGCCGTCAGAGAGACCAGGTTCGAGATGATCGACTTCGCCTTCTCTTCCTCCTTTTGTGATGAATTTTGTGATGAACTCTGCTTGGTCGTGGTAGTGGTAGTACTTGCCTTAGTAGGCGCTTTCGTGGCAGGCGCCGTCGCGGTAGTGGTAGAACCGGTCTTAGTGGGTGCCGTCGTAGCAGGCGCCGTCGTGGACGGAATTCTACCCTTCACGAACGTCGTGCTGCCTACGGTCTGGGTAACTGCGTCCGTTGTCGGGGTAGCTTTTGACGGAGCTGTGTTGGTAGCGGTCGTATCCGTCTTCGGAACAGAATAGGTAGTAGAAGGAGCGGTGTTCACAACTGTGTTGGTTGCCGTCTTCACGACAGGCACCACGGTCTTCACAATAGTAGACGCAGTATTAGTCGTTGTCTTCACTGTGGAGCCGGCGCTATTGGTCACCGTGTTCACAACAGGGGCCACGGTCTTCACAACGGTAGACGTAGTGTTGATTGCCGTCTTCACTGTGGAGCCAACGGTGTTGGTCACAGTGTCCACTACGGGCACCACGGTCTTCACAACGGTAGACGTAGTGTTAGCCACCGTGTTCACCGTGGAGCCGGCGGTATTAGCCACCGTGTTCACAACAGGGGCCACCGTCTTCACAACGCTAGACACAGTGTTCGTGGCCGTGTTCACCGTGGAGCCGGCAGTGTTGGTCACCGTCTTCAGAACAGGGGCCACCGTCTTCACAATAGTAGATGTGGTGTTAGTCACCGTGTTCACCGTGGAGCCGGCGGTGTTAGTCACCTTCTTCAGAACAGGAGCAACGGTGTCAACCACAGTGTCAACAACATCGGTCGCGTCGCTCACGGTCGAGTCCACCGTCGAACCCACCGTCTGCGTAACATCATCAAGCGTTGAACCAACCGTCTGCGTAACATCGTCTAAAGTAGACCCCACGGTGTCGGTCACATCGTCCAAAGTAGAGCCGGCAGTATCCGTCACGTCGTCCAAAGTAGAGCCCACGGTGTCCGTGACATCGTTCAGAGTAGAGCCCACAGTGTCCACCGTGGAGTCCACCATGGAGTCCACCGTCTGCGTGACATCGTCCAGAGTCGAACCTGCTGTCTGCGCTACGTTGTCCGACCCCGTCGTACCTGCGATGCCATCCACCGTCGGCCCGACTGTCTCCTGCACCTGGTCCACGACGTCTGCGGCCGAATCAACCGTGCCGGACACAGAATTCGACAGCACCGATCCGAGTCCGAAGAAGCCGGTGCTGGTCGGAGCTGTGGTGGTCGGAGTCGCGGCGGTCTCCTGCTGCTGTTCCTGCTGCACGGTGTCGACGCCCACGACGCCATCCAAGCTGCTGCTGCTGCTCTCCTGTGCGTGCACCGCCGCCACCACGAGGCAGGCCACCGTGATCACCCGAATGAATACGCACCGCATCGTCTAGAGGCCGTTAATGTCCTAAAAGAGCGAGCGATGTGTCAATGTGTCAATGTACAATGCTGAGACCCGGTGCGCTGCTATCGCTCTGCCGATCGGCGCGATTTGACAAGAACGCGCAGAGAGAGCGAAAGGAAGCGCGTGCTATGGATATCCGATAGCGTGCGTGGGTGCGTACTTTCGGTTGCGAGGCCGAAGTGGAAATGCCGGAGACCGACTGACCGACCGACAGGTCGTAACGTGCCGTAGTGCCCTTCCGATCGCTCTGACTATCTATCGTCTGACTCGCGTACCCACACAAAGGACGACGAGGTGGGACCATTTCGCGCCATCAGCATAGTGAAAATAAGTTAAGTTGTAGATTGCAAAATTAGAGTACAGGGTAGGGGAAAGGAGGATTGTGCTTGTACCACTTTGGACTAAACAAAAACGGGCACTTCGACGCGGATGCCCTCGACCATTGCCTATTAATAGCATTGCAGTGGCCATCGTTTGCAATGCAGCAAGCCGGTTGGGTTCCGTTCACTCGGCCACCACCTCGATCAAATGCGTTGCGACACCAAGCTGTGGCTTGCCTCAAGTCGACAGAAAGCAGCATTGTCTCAAGCGTTATTGGCGATTAGTACTGACGTGGAGTGATCAGGACAAGCGCGTGTCAAACAACCGGCTGCTGGGCATGCCTTACTCCGGCTGTTATGGAGACGAGGTGCCCGTGACGTTACTACCATTCGACGCGAATTTCGAGCGTTCAGCTTTGTATCGCGCTAGAAGACGACTACTTTCGCCACCGAATTCAGCCTCGACTGCACCAATCCGTAGAAATTCTTCTGCCAAGCAGAGAACAACGCGCTCCACGTCACATGATCTCAGATGTGTGGCTTTGGCGCTGCCAATTGGCAGCGCCAAATTGAAGAGGGCCACCTTGTTGATCATGCAGGAAACTGACGACGGCGTCGCCGATTGTCCACCATCTTGTCCAGGTCAACCTAAACTTTAGTTTAGTGCACTTAATTATCTAGGTTATAAACTACAACAAAGAACAAAGATTCTAATCTACAACTGTAGGATCAATTTTGTGTAGTGATACTAAACTATCTAGATTCAGACATACAACTATAGGAACAGCTAGACCAATTCGTATCCATCCACCTTCTGCGCATCCGAGATGGCTCGCGGCGCAGCTTCCCCCGGCGGCGACAGCTCTTCCTCGGGCTTCTCCAGCGACGAGGACATGGTGGATATGTTGGACTTGCCGTCCGCCTCCTCTTACACTCCTAACGTCAACGTAGAAGTGCTAAACGACTCCGAATCAACCCATCTAAATTCCGAATCAACGTCCCTTATCGGCGCCTCCGAAGCCTCCACAGCCTCCTCCAGCGTGCTGCAATGCTGCAAAGATGTAGCGGATCCGATTCTACAGTCATCGACGCCTCTGGACGTGCAGTACGAGCAGTACACGGCTGCTATTGGCCACGTGACGTGGCATTGGCCCACATTGGACACGGTTCCGACCACTGCCGAACTGGAGAACCGACTGCAAGCCTACCATTCGCTCCGTTCGGAGCTCTATCGGACCTTCCAACGGGCATTCCCCCTCATGGAGGACATGTACATACAGTGGATCAGTGATTCCAGTGCTAGGGGGGACGCCGCGGAGCAGCTCAAGACGCTCTTTGAGTTGTCTCGAGGGGATTATTGGTCGGTGCCTTTGACGCTGCAGTATCTGAGGTTTATCAAGGAGAACGGAGACGAACAGGAGCTGGACGCAGCGATGCACAACGCGCAGACGACGCTGGGGACGCACTTCGCAAGAGGTGACGAGGTCTGGGCTCTGTGTCGGGAGCTGACTTCGGACAGATACGCCGAAAAGGCAGACGACGGAAAAGACGTGGAGCTGCAGAAGGAGAGATCGATCCGCGAGCTCTTTTGCAGACAGATGCAGCTGCCCCTGGACCAGAACGATCTGGTCATGTCGGAGTTTCGAGCGTGGGACGCGTACAACACCCTGGACTCTGAAGCTTCGGGCTCAATGTTTCAAGAGGCTTCGGAGCGACAGAGCAAGTTGTTCGCACCGTTGATGAAGAAGCTGCGTGGATTTGAGGCGAGGATCAGTGCGGCGCCGGGGACGGAGGATGCTGCGGCACCAGAACAAGCCTGGCAGCAGTACCTGAACTTTGTCAAGCACCGTGTTGCGCCGTTGGTGTCGAGTGATAAGGCTGAGACCGTGGCAGAACAGGGGAGACAACTGGTGGTGTGTCTGTACGAGCGCGCGGTGTCGGTCATGTGTCTGAGCCCCGCGCTTTGGGCAAGTTATCTCGAATACGTGGAGCCTGATGAAGACAAGTTCAAGGAAGGAGACTGCCAAAAGCTGACAGTGGCCCGAAGAGCTGTACGAAACGTGCCCTTTGACTCCTCTGCCTGGACTGAGTTGCTGATCGAGATGGAGCGGAAGGGCAAATCTGCGAAGGAGATTTCGCAATTTGTGCAGACGGAGTTATTAGCACGCTCGAGCCCACCGATGGACCAATTCCACTTGTTAAGCGTGCTGCTCACATGGTGCGACTCGGTACGCCGCCATGCCTCCACCAGCATTGACGGGGAATCTCTTGAGGACACTGTGCAGCAGGTGGAATCGTTGATAGGTGGAGTTTTCTCAGAATGTGAAAGTTTTATGAGTAAGGCTTTTCCGGACTTCCTTGAGGGCAAGATGCGGCTAGCAGAATACCAAGCGAAATGCTACTGGGCACTGATGCCACCCGTTCGAGCACCAAGGCGCGCACCTGCGACAGCCATGAAAGTATCCAAGGTAAACGCACTGTGGAAAAAGACGCTCGGTACACCTCTCGGGGACCAGGCAGCGACGTGGATTGCCTACTTGGAGTCGATTCGACGCATGAACGCATTCTCAATTGAAAGTATACGCGCGATGGTGTTTGACGAAGCTGTGCAGCGTGTTACGGATGCTCCGATGGCCCTTGCTGAGTCGTGGCTTGTCTTCGAGCGTGAAAATGGCGATTTGACGAATTATCTTCGCGCCCGACGGTATCACGCGAAACACCAGGCAGTCGCACAAGCTGTTCCGGCTCAAGTTGTTGCCCCCGCTACGAGTTCTACGCACAATGAAGGAGACAAGAAGACTAAAAATGCGAAGAAGCGCAAGTCTAACGCTCTTAGCGAAGGAAACAAGCAGGTGAAGGGTTCACAGAAGCAATCTTCCACAAAGCGTGCTAAGCTTAAGCCTAATGCTGGTAACGTCGCGGAAAGCGAGGCTGCAGCTATGGACGTTGACGAGATCAAGACAACGAAAGGCGCTGAGAAGAAACAGGTGCATGAGAATTTGACGAATGAGCACACGCTCTTCTTGTGCAACGTGTCGAAGGATGCCAATAAGGGAGATATCGGGGCCATGTTCAGGGATATTCCTACCTTGAAGGACGTTCGACTTGTTGTGAAGATGCGCGGTGATCGCGTGAAGTCTCGTGGGATGGCGTACGTGCAGTTTACGGACGACGCTGGCGTCGAAGCAGGACTGATGAGGAACGGGTTCTTGCTTCACGGACATCCTTTGCGTGTCGAGCGCTCGAAGCCACCACTAACCTCCGCGTCTACAGGTGCTGGTAAATCGTCGCAAGGCGGTGAAGGGTTTTGGAAGACCGATCCATTGACTCTGTATGTTGGCGACCTGAACCGCGAGGGGTCCAAGGAGCAAGTAACCGAGGAGCAGCTGCAGACATCCCTTCAACAGGCAATGCAGTCGGCGGGTGAGCTTGTGGTGGTTAATCACGTGTCCATTTTGAAGGATCGACATGGCAAGTTGAAGAATTACGGCCTCGTGGAAGCAGCCGAGCCTTCGCAGGTTGCCATTTGCCTAGCCAACGTGTCTGCACTGCAAGCAAAGCTGGGCGATCAAGTGACGTTGAAGCCTTCTCGATTTTCAATCACGCATATCCTCGAGCAACAAGAGAAGCAGCAAAAGCAAAAGCAGCAGCGGAAGTCGAGTACTGCCTTCTCTGGTAGCGGCAGAGGTGGAGCAGCTAGCAAAGGAGCCAACGCGCCGCATGCACGACCGTCTACACGCCTTGCTCTTCCATCCAGTGGATCAGCCATTAGCTTGATGCCGCGTGCACTTCGTCGGAAGCTAGCTGCGCAGCAGAACAATGCACCCAAGACTGCGTCGTCAGAGGCGGAAGCAAGTGCCGCAACGGTGACACCCAAGAGTAATGAGGACTTCCGCAAGATGCTGTTCAACAAGTAGCGCATGATGTGGCGGTTGGTATGCGGAATGGATGTGGAGGTGTTTTGCTACGCTCGTGGTGTATTGACCTTGTTGTCTCCTTACGCAGGATAGCAAATCGAGACCCCGTTGCTCAGCAGCTTGCAGAAGGTACCCTTGGCACAGTTGGGGTTCTCGTCGCAGTGGCCCCAGCGCGGCACGACGCCATCACCAGCACTGATGATAGTCGTGCCGCCGCTTCCGGAAGTAGGCGTGGTCTTAGTCGGAGAAGCTGCAGGTGCTGTGGTGTGTCCGGCGTCATTGGTGTCTTCACTGCCAGAGTGGCTCGACCCGTCCGCTTGAGCAGCGACGCTGTCGAGAGATGTCATAGCCAACAAGGCAGCAACTGCGAAGCTGAGGACGGCACGCAGCTTGAGCATGGTAGCGAGTGTGGATCTGGAGGCGAATTGCGAAGTCAATGGACGGTTCGGAGACGCTGCAACGTGGCTTTTGGCAACGGACGAGCGCATCAGTGTGCGGTTCGCAGGCGTTATTGCTGTCAAGGGCCACTTTGAGATCATTGCTCTGCAAGATCGCATTGATTGGGACTGTGCTGTGGACTGAGTGGCGAAAGCTCTATTTGGGGTTACTGGTAGTTATTCGGTTGGCTTGGGCGAGCAGATGGAGCTGTAGATGCTCAGCTCCTTGCAATACGCGTCGGGATCGTAGCACGCGGTGGTGCCTGAGTAGAAAATCCCGCCGCACTGCCCGAACATCTTGACGCCGTCGGCGATAGGCTGCGCTACTGGAAGTGCCGTCGAACTGGGTGCGAGGGTTTCTGGCGGAATGGTGGTGTTGCCCACAAAGCTGCCACTACCGATTGTGGCTGCACCAAGCGGATCGTCGGCGGAGCTGTCGGGATCGGAATCGGAACTCGAGAATCCACTGTCTCCCGAGTCGCTGCTCCCCTGTTTCTCAGCGCCGACAGCAGAGAGCACCACCACCGCGATGGCCAAGCTGATGAGGAGTTGAATCTTGACCATATTGAAGACACCTGACAGCTATTCGGCAAAACGGAAATTGGTCTACCGAGCTGCAGCCTGTGGTAACGGCCAGCTGAACGACTGACCGACGACTATCAACGACAGCGCAATTTGCCGACGGACTGCTTTCAATAACATTAGGAATAGGTAGGTACTAACTACTTCATAACTTCATATCACTAGCTATGGACTCTATCTACTAGAGTTCTAAGAGTTCTAGAGCTCTAGAGCTCGAGTCGGATGACCTTCTCTGTAGGTCTCGACTCCGGGAAGCACACGGAGATGAACTCGCTGAGCTGCTTGCAGAAGGTGTGCGGCTGGCACTTGGTCTCCCCGAGGTAGTACAGTCCCCCGCACTGCGCCCAGGCCTTCACGCCGCCAGTCTCTCCGGCATTGGCGTCGTCCACCTTGCTCTGCGTCTCAATGATCTCCGACGACCCACTTGCGTCCGACTGCGCGTCACCGCTGGAAACTGAAGCTGCCGAGTCCTGCGTGACGTCGTCGGAACTGTGTTCGGAAGCTCCGCCCGAGTCGCTTGCAACTGCTTGGATCGGACCGGCGTTTCGGAGGTTGGAAGCTTGGACCGCCACTAATAAGGCTGCGAACGTGAACAACATGGTTACGAATCGTAGAGAGATCATTGTGAAAGATCTTTTTATCGGAGCTGGTCCGATGGTATCCGATATCGACCGAATGCTGCTTGGACCGAGAATCGAAGAATGACGCACAAACTACCCAAAAAATCTCTCCTGATTTTGGGGCCATGCGATACAACAAAAGTCGTTAGGATTCCCTGAAAAGATGGATCCCGCTAGCTATGTCGACCACATCAGGTTTTGTAAAACGAATAATAAATGCTGAAGATTTATGATATATTTATTGTTTGATTGCACCTGTGAGAATACATAGTATGTGATACTTCGAAAGTATATGTTAAGTGTATCCAAATCGACTTGACAAGGTTTGGAGGTTTTGAGACCCAGCCGGCTCTGCGAAGTGGACAGGACCTTCAATTTCCCGTGTCAATCGGTGGCGGCCAAGCGTGTCGGCTGGATGTTTTTGCTTGTCCTTCCTTGGGCATGGGCCAGTTAAAGACACCTGGCGATTAATGCTGTATTTGTGCACTACAAGCACAGCAAAACGCCCAGCAGTTGATCGCGCTTGTGGACTCCGGAAGTCGTAAACACGTGTTCTTCTCCCTGGCAAACCACGCCAAAAGGAGGCGAATGCAGCGAGTCCAACATGTACGAGGTGCAGCAATCGACGACACGGACAAAGGGCACGATTTGCTTTTGCGGTAAGGACAGTGTCTGGATCATCGGACGACGAGCTGGAAAGCCTCAACGGAAAGCCGGTCGGTCGGCCCCGTTATCGCCCCCCAAACGAGCATCAACACCATCTTGCGCCTTCAAGGCTCGTGCTAAGGTCCGTAGCCTACGGAAACGTAGTGCTACATGTATATCCCGACAAGCGTCACTAACTATCGGTGCGGACGCAATGTAGATGCAATACTTGACGAGTCGTGAAACGATATCCTCGCGTTTGGGTGCAATGCAAGTTGCAGAGCAGTCTCCGCTAAGAATCAGCTTGTCGACGAACCTATGGGTACACCTAACGCTAAGAGAAGTTGATATGCCTCTTAGATTTCATTCACTCTAAAAATTCTACTGCACGTTTCAAGTCTGGCTTCGTTAACAGACTACGCGTCGACCGGGAGACATCGCGGCTCGAAACGGGCTGGGTCGATGGTGCACGCCGTGCCGTCAATACACGTGAACAGCGTGTAGAACGAGTAGCCCCCGCACTTGGCATTCAGCGGCAACGCGTATTGCTTGCACCAGAAGATCGTGCTTGAGCCAAGTGCCTCGCAGCGGTAGCCGGAAACGCAGTCCAGCTTGGTGGAATCTCCATCCGGCCGCGGTCCGACCCAGTAGCGCAAGTAGTCGAAGCGCTCGCCGCCGCACGCTTGTTCCCCAGAGACGTCGGCGACTTGATAGCCGGGTTCCACGACACCAGCGTCGCTAGCAGACGCGCTGCTACTCGACACGTTTTGTCCGACGTCAACATCCAGTTGGCTTGCATTGACGTAATCAACACTTATCGCCGCCACCGCCATCGCAGCAGCAGCTAGAATCGTGAGGCTTGGCTTGATCATGCTGCTAGAAACTTTTCTCGAATGCTTTTTTTTAGCTTCAGGGACAAGATGAGAGACTGTACGCATTTTTAGCCAGCTTCCACTAACATGCGACGTTGTAGGAATTGTTCTCGCGGTGCTCGAAGCTTTCTCTAATGCTGTGTGAAGTGCATAACAGGTAATAAGTTGCGTTGAAACTACAATATCAACGTATTAATTCGGATTGTTTTTTGTATGATATCGATATCTCTCGTCAGCTTACGATGTCTTTGGTGATTGCTTGGATGCGTTCTCTTTAGGGACGCACTGCGAGTACCAATCGTTGACAAACTTGCAGACGGAACCAGTAGTGCAATTGGTCAAGCCATGGTAGTCCGCACCACCGCACTGGCCCCACACGTTGACGGCGTCCGAGTCCTTCACTTGCTGGCACTGGTAGTACCACGGGTTTACGATCTCGCACTGGTACCCCAGTGTGCAAGTAAGTCTCGTAGACCAGTTCACTGAGACTCCATCAGGGAAAACCTTGGTGTAGTCAAAGTTGAGACCACCGCACGGCTCCCATGGAGCAACCAAGGTCAATTGAACAGGCTCTGAAGTATAACTAGGTGCAGGAGTCTCCGCAACGGAAGCATCCGAAGACGGCACCGTCGTGGACGACGTGGGCTCCTCCGTGCTAGCATCAGGTGGCTGTGTCTTTGTGTCAGTAGGTGCGGTTGCGTCCGACGTTGGAGTCGTACTGTTGGGCTCGGGTGTACGGTCATCAGTCGTTGTATTTGTAGTTGTCGGCTCAGTGTCGAGATAATTTGTGTTGAGGATGTCGTCCAAGTCGTTGCTGGAATGTGTGTTATCGTCTACCCCCCATAGGTCATCGTTCATCGAGTCGTCCTCAGTCGACGCGAAAGTGTTCAGGAAAGCAGTCTCCGCTTCTGCAGTCTCGGTTAGCATCCGTTCTTCGTCATTGGAACGGAGATGTTCAGCTTGCACGTTGTTGAGAGCCGTCATCGTTGCCGTCGCGGCTGCAACGAAGCCGACAATGACACGTAACTTTGTCATCTCAAGCTGGAGTAGGAGCACAAAATGCTGAGGTTGTGGAGGTCGTCGGATAAACGAAAAGTGACAGGCAACTGGGTAGTACCGATAGCCGCTTCACATGGCAACAGGCTCAGGGAGCCTTTCACACGTTGAGCATTCGCAACGCACCGATTCAGCAGGACATGGTCCGTTCTTATTCTTATCCGTTCACTGTCCGACGCGTGTTAGACAAAAAGAGCATTTGGTCAATTTAGACGCGACGATTCTCCCCAAAGCTAATTTAGCCGGTAAGAACAGTCTCAACCACGTCGCAACCCGACTATATTCATCCCACCAACAATGACAAACGTGCACTTCAAGATAATGTTGAAGTGACCCCAGTGTAGCCATCTCACTTAAAGAGATACCAAATCTGATTGGTTAAAAGTGCAAATCAAACCAGCGCCAGATCTGATATCCATTGAATTATAAGGTAAAATGCCAGTTGTGGCACGGTGCCAATTCGTGGCACGACTCGGACTTTTTACCAATCAGACATCTCGNCGGTTTTGACGGGATATTGTAATGCAGAAGCGACTGAGACGTGTGTCGAGTACGGGATCATGCTCGTTACGTTGCTGGCAAACGCGACGAACGTGTTCCAACCGTTGGATGCTGCGCTATTCAACCCATATAAGGACTGTGTCCAAGACCTAATGCTGGAGCGGCTGTGCACCATCAACGATCCTGTCGTCAGAAAGACGAATACAATTGAAATAGCCTGTACGGCATACAGGAGGGCTCTTGTGGACAAGCCCGCAAGCTCCATCAATGGCTTTAGAGAGTGCGGTATATGGCCGCTGTCAATGGTAGAGCTCAGGGCACGCTTAGACTTGTACAAGGGCGGTGGCGTCAAGGGTGACATTAGTACAGCTGAGTGGTTGACCCACCGAGACGCTGTCACAGAAGAAGTTCGAAACGAGATTCTTCTGCTTCCTCCTGTTGCCGTTACCGGCAAGAAATGGAAGCGTACGACAGTGGATGTTGCTGGACGCCTCGTTACGAAAGAACGGCTGCTGGCAGGTGCTTACGACTAAGTTTTCCTAATCGTGCCCCTAATTGGTCCACTCTAAAATGGCAACAAATACCTGCTTGCGTTTGCTGCAGCAGAACTTCTTACTAAAACGTGACTGCAACCAACAAAAATATGCATCACGAAGCTTTTTCATAGATATTTCCTGTAGTATCAACCCGTACAATAATTTTTGAAGGATTCAGTGCGCTTTCGAGTGTTTTCTGGAGGATCTCAAAACCGTGCCACAATTGGCATTGTAGCTTACAGTCATTTTGGGAACAAAAGCCTCAAAAACATAAGCTAAGCTTAGAGCATCTCCAGCGGTAGGTCCCAAAAGTATTTTCACTCGTTGGGGGTCAAACGATCAATTACATTAGTGAGTGCTTATGCAATGACCATCAGCTCAATTCGAAAGGGACGAGGAGAGCGGTGCTTCTGAAATGGTCTAGCACTCAGCACCCAATAATGCAGCGGCGAATCACCCTCGAGCTGTCACCATGTTTGTGGACAGCGAGGCGACAGAATCATTCCAGAGTCTGGTGTAGATCTTGATTGCGTCCGCGACCCATCGACCGTGAAGCTGGATCGTGAGGGCATCAGTACCGCAGTGATACATGTGCATCGCAACCCCGGCGCGAAATGAGTGCGAGCTGACGCGGGGCTTTCCCGGTGTTTACAGCAGCCCTCTTGATAGCATCGGACACGTCCGCGGTCGAGACGCAAGCACGTACACCATGTCGAGTCAGGAAGATTGCAGCTGGTATGGACATTGGGAGGTCTTTTCTGGCTTGGCGAAGTATCAGCGCACGAAACACAGGGCATAAAAAAGGTGCCTGGCACGCGCCAGCATTCTTGACGTGGGAACACCTCCTTGATTCGTCTTGGAACCGATCAGACGCACGCAGACCGAGTGGGCCTGACCCGCCGATCGTGTAGGCTAACCCGACCCGTCCAGTACCGCGATGTTTTGCGCTTAGCGTGAATTACTTGAACGCTCCACCATTTATAGCCACGATCTCCGAGCGCCTCAGGAGAAAGAAGAATGCCCGGCACATTACCCCAACGAGCTTGCTAAAGGGTTCAGCCAGCGTCATGCCGTTGAAACACGCTTCCAGGAACTCCAAAGAAACGGGCGCTATCTGGTGCCGTGGAGTGTCAAGACGGCTGATGCCCTTGAGGAGCATGCGGATATGCGGGTGTGCAATTGGGAAGTTGAAGCCGGCGGCCGCGAAGAAATGTCGGATGTCTTGAAGTACTGGTAATGGATTCGCTCCGGATGGGGCTGCCAGAACCGTAGCCAAACTGGAAGCCGTGTAAAATGAAATCAGAGATATGCTACACTTGAGCATCGAGAGGGATATCTGTGAGCCAGGGAGTAATCCATCGTCGCGATGACCATGCCGTCCATTTAGTTAGCGCCCGCCTGTACTGGGTAAATGTGGCGTTGACAACGGAGTGTGCGCGGAGATACTCTGCCTGGGCTTGTCTAGACCCTGAATATCGATCGTAGGGGACACACGCAACCACCCAGCCGTTAGTGAATCTAACTTAGTCTCGAACGAGGGGTTATCCGTGATGCGGGAGCCGGCGACTGCACGAACGTTGTCTTACCCAGCGACGTGTGATGCTGAAAACCGAAGTCGTAGTGATGTTTCCCACCAACTGAGAAGGCGGATAATCACCTGGGCGCGTGGGTTACGAGACGCCAGTTTGTTCTGCCAAGTCACGACCGATATATTGTCAATACGGAATGCTCATGACGAGGCCTCAAGTGCCGAGAGACATCCGCAGACCAGCGATTACCCCAAACGTAGACGGTGAACGCGCAAGAAAGTAGCTCGCAGAAGTTGATGCCAAACCCATTCCGGCTTTCGTCCCTGAACTCAGCGATCAGATCGCATTCCGTAGGACCGAACGGGTATGCCAGAGCCACGCGCGACGTCACAATTAGCGCACACAAGACAAAATCCCACACATCCACCTCGACCACAATATCTGGCGATGGCAACTTGTTGAAGTACGCGAGCGATACGCCGCTAAGTTGAGGCGTATGCAGCACGAGCCACCACCAGAGCAGACCCTCCTTCATTCCAGGAGACACAGGAACACTCTGGAAGCGGTGGAGTAGGCTTTCCCGTTGGCGGAGGCGCTGTAGAAATGGTCTGGCCGCACGAACGAAGGTGGCCACGTGCCGAAGGCTTCCCATGCGCGATCTGTAGGCCTTGCGCAAGAGAGATGTAGAGAAATATGTGGACGAGACGATATCACGGCCCTTGGTAAATTTTTTCTCCAGCATAGAGACGATTCCTGTTTCAGAGTCAAACACATGTCCAAGAACTCGTTGCCGCGTGAACTTGTCGGCGTTGACGGAATTCGCACCCAATACGGCGATCATAGCGTAGCGTAGTGAGCGATCCATCGTCGAAGGCACAGCTGACATCCGCTGCCACATTAATGTGGTCATCGACCCAGTGGTAGTTGAAAAAGTCTGGCGTTTTACCAACGTTGGTATGCGAGCCGTGCACATGAAATATCGCACCACCAAAGATCTCGGAGAAGTCTAGAGACCCCGTCCACCCGAACGGCGCCGCCAATTCGATCACCACGGCGTTTTCTTCTTCAATCAATCCGGCAAACCAGATTACACTTTTGCTGTGGATACTGACGTTTCGGATCGCCGATAAAACGTCTCCTGCCATCACTTTGACCTTATCACAGGGGTGATCCGCTTTCATATTTAGCTGCTCAGTGGCGACTGCGTCGCAGTGGACGTAGTCCGGTTTCGTAATGCTGTCTTGGTCGGTGCAGGCACTAATCGATGCGCCTTCGGGGTACGAGAGGTCATAAATTGTGCGCCCAGAGACGTTGGCGATAGTCGTCACCCTTGCCAACCACCCCGAAAGGGCTAATGGATATCTCCGGACATTGCTCCAGAAGTTCCATGTTAACAACCAGGCAGCGCCATGCAACTTGCGAATTGCGAATTGCTCCTTGCGAATATTTTTTCGCAGGATGTTAATATTGTTCAGCGCAGAGCCGTGATTAGGCGGGCATTTCAGTTGCCTCGGTGGCACGTTCGTCAATCTCACTTCAACACCGTCGCGCACAATCTTCTGGAGCTGATCAAGGTGTTGATTGCACTTGCACACTTCATCCAGTACGGCCGGGACCAGGCTTTTTGTTTGACCGATAGTCACTCGCTGTTTGCCCGCGCACCAACTACACGGGCGCGGGTAGCGGAAGACTTGGCTTCGTGCGAATTCCGAGAGTGAGCACTGAAGAGGCGTGTTCGGCAGGAACGTTGGTCCCGATGCACCTTGGCGTGACACAGGATGCGCGCTAGAAGGCAGCTGCACCCTAAACTTGGCCATGGCCTTTGCGAGGCACGCTTTCCTCACCTGTAAGCTCAGCTGACTTCGTCGGCTTGAGTTTTCTTGCATTTGAACTACCACACTTCGGCTCACTACTGGTCTCAAGACGCTTGACGGCCGTGTATTGCTGCGAACAGTGATATCATCCACACTCTGTACACGTCCAGCGCTTTTGTGGCCCGATTCGACACTTGTCATGGCCGCTGTGAATGAAGTGCAGGAACCACCATCTGTGGCATGCCATTCCGCTGTGGCCTGTTGGTGTTCGTGGCGGGTCCACACGAGCAGCGGGTTGCTTTTTTCTGCGACCCGGAGAAGCCAGTGGGCTGGACTGGGTGTCACATAAGTCGTTCGTGACACGCGTGGCGTCGACTCTAAAGGCGTTGGATAACGCATGTTGTGGGGTGATTGTATGGTCGTCTCGAAATGCATGGTTACTTACGGCTGTATAGCCAGTTGATACTGTATAGTCATTGCTGGCTATATGGTCGCTCCGCAACTGTGTGTCCAAATGGCTTTGAACACGCGATTTTTCGTGTCGTGACGAGGTGGTGATTGGGCGCGACGAGACGTTTTCCTAACCGTAAAACAGATGCTCAGATGGAAAATTATCCGCTCCCGCGAACTCTAATTCTCTTGATGTGCTGCACTGCAGCGCGCACACTAACGCTCTTAGCCACTTCAACGGCAGAATAGAGTGTATTAAGCTGCTTATCTTTGGCTTCGTACCGATGAGATGTCGAGCTGCCATCATCTAGGCACCTTCTGCGACGGTCGTGATCTTATCGGTTTCTCCCGCGGGTTCCGTAAGTCATGCTAACCCACTCCTGCAACACGGCAGGCAGGCGGTGCTTCCAATTGTGAACACGACGAGAGTTGCCGCAACTCTCCTGCGTGCCGCCCGAGCACGGAAGCCCGGCCACATAGCGGAGACACGGCTTTTGGCCCCGCCGGTGAGAGGAATTATATGGCGGATGGAGCCCGGGATTGCCGGCGCCCGAGGCTAGTCGCACCTCCCGTCTGGAGCAAGGGTGCGTCACTCTTCCGCCTTCGCTTGGGTCAGCACACCAATCAGCGCCATCGTCCAGAGGGGTAAGATGTAGTCGATCGCCCGGAGCGCGTCACAGTAACCACGCCACCACTGAGAGTTGTCGACTTGGAGATGCCCGAGCGCCGCCCCGAGGAACTTGTTCGCGTATAGCAGCGTAAGCCGGACGCGCCCCGGGGTGTTTGCAGGGTCGGCCGACTTGTTCTTCGACACAAACGGGCGGAGCCGAGACGTCAACTTCCGCATGTGGTCGTACCACAGCTCTTGGCCCATAGCGTTCAGACCGTGGACGCCGTCCAGAATGTCCTCGTACGTACTGCAATGCGTGGTCACAGCAGGCAAGTTTGCGGACGGGCTGAAGTCGCTGGCGAAGTTCGCGTTCGACGACGCGTCCTCCAGCGTCTCCAGTTCACTCGATTCACGGAAGTGCAGCAGCGCCAGGCCTCTGGAGCCGAGGCATCCGCTGTAGATAGCTATCAGCACGGCCGATGACTATTTGATCTTCATGCACTCCATCTCCCGCATTGACAGAACAAACGACATAGGTGAGACAGGCTTACCTAATTCAGTGCCGAACGGTCTTGAACTCCGACTTGCTGCCAGCAGGTGCGCCTGCGGTGCTTGTAGTCGCCCTTGTTCTTCTTCAATACTTCCGGGAAGCTGGAGCTCGTCAGGAAGCACAACTCGGATGGCGGCAGCTCACCCTTGGTGTTCGCCACGGCGATGACCGTGCGTGCTGACAGGGGAACAAGGCTTGAGTCCTGGCTGTACAGCAATCCCCGCAGGCGAGCCAGTTCGTCGTTCAACTCGCGGAGTTTGCCAACCACATTCGGACCCGACACAGTGGTGGCTGACTGCACAGGAACAGTCACGTTCTCGGATATCCCGGCCCCAGTCTCGAAGGACTCCAGGAACGTCCACAAATCGAGCCCACGCTCCGCTCTCGACTTCTTCGGCAACGGGGTAGCCTTAGTATGGGGGCACTCGCTGCAGCTGACGTCTTCTTCGCCCTCATCGTTGTTGGAGGAGCCGCTTTCTCCACACTATCCGGATCAAACACTTGATCTCCGTCGTGGCTGGTCTTCTTCTGGGCTGGGACACCCGAGGCAGCAGCGGTACTACGCTTCGTCGCCTTCTACTTCCCTTTGCGGGCTTCGACGAGGGCTGCGCCGGTCACTGCCATCGCCATCAGACGCTTGCTAATGCGGAGCGGAGGCGGGTCGGACGTACGCCTCGCCGAGATCGAGGACCATGGCTCCTCAACCCCGGTGACGTCCACGACGTCAGGGCTCACAGCTGGTGCCTCACTGTTCGAGGGGGCGGCATTGGCGACCCTGGACAAGAGTGAGTTCGGTGTGCTGACTGGATCCGTCGCTCCACAGATGAACATTGTCGTCGTTGCTGTAAGTAGAATCCCCCATTCGTGTTGTCTGTTTGCTCGCTTTGTCTTCGAAACTGAAGTGAGTGGCCTGCAGTGAGCAATCCAGGGTCGAACAGGGTATGTATCGGTATACCTATTGGTAATTTATG
Source organism: Phytophthora podocarpi (assembly GCA_001314375.1). Lineage (NCBI taxonomy): Eukaryota > Oomycota > Peronosporomycetes > Peronosporales > Peronosporaceae > Phytophthora > Phytophthora podocarpi. The sequence goes on along the minus strand of LGSN01000313.1, from coordinate 30,652 downwards.
TGGAAAACAAAATTCCATTGCTGTGCCATGTAATATTGGTGTACCCGGGCCATGCATCCTGGGGGATAGCCGCAGTTCGTACGTATCGCCTAAGGCGGGGAGTGTGCCCGACGATGTGGGTGGCAACAGACGAATGGGAAGCCTCCAAGCTCTCAAACGGTTGGTATGTGCTGTCGAAGACGACGGTTTATTGGGAAAAAGAGCAAACGGTTGGTAAGTTTTGACGAAGACCAAAGGGAAGAATTGGCCAAACGGGTTGCCCGAGAAAAAGTGTTTGCTATTGCGAATTCACGCCCACTTTTTCTTCTTCTCCAAAATTCACGAATGCAGGCAGCGGAAGAGAGCGAGATCAAGATATTGACAACAAGAACGCCGCATCAGCGGCGGTAGTGGATGTTAAGAGGGCAATGCATCAGCAGAATCGGTGTCACCGCGCTGGCAGCCCTACAGTAGACCATGCTGTGACGCAGGTGGGCCTCCGGCGTGACGAATACACACAAGTAATTGATGCGGCATACCAGCCTGACGCCAGATACGACCAGGCGCAAGTTGCGGTCGTTCTCGAGGAGCAAGAGTGGCGTCAGGAAGGACATCGAGAGCGCCTTCGGGCAGTGTTGCTGCAGGAGCAGATAGAAGCTCAGAGAACGCCAGAGGCAAGGATCACACGTTCGTTGTCGTCCTCATCGGTGACGTCCCGTACTCAATCACGGTCGACTGGTAGTGGCTCTCCAGGAAGATCGCCGAAGCGCCTGAATTTAGGACCCCCGACACACACCAAAGTCGCTCAAGACGGCCCACGTGCCAGAAAGCTTATTGAATGGATTATCGGGCACTGTTGCAGCAAACGCCGGCAGTGGAGCAGAGAACGCAGGAATCCTGGCCCGCTGCCCGTTTCCCTCCTCCTCCTCCTCTTCTTCCACGGCATCGCATGCTCCCAGCCCAACGGAGGAGGTAGATGATCGCTTTTGGAAGCGTTAAATCGGAGGGCGGAGTGGGGGATGAAGAACGAGGAAGTGTCAGCGCCAACTATGGGTCTGAAAATACTGTCACGTTGGAGTATCGAGAGGAATCGACAGCTAGCGATGGATCGAGCAGCAGCAGCAGCGGCGATCAAGGCGAATCGGCGACAGCCAGCTCATTCTCTACAATTGCGCGAACGACGACCTCCCAAAAAGCCCGGAACTTAAGTGGGCTATATGTGCAATGCCGATTGTTGGCTGATAGACTCAGGGTGCATTACTGGTCACACCACCTCCTACACTTCAATAAGCTAACCGACGGGTTGGCCAAATTAGCGAAGGACACACGCTCGAGTATACAAATCTTTGCGGGCAACCTACCCAGATTTCCACAACGTTGAACATAAGTGATCTCGCTCCTCAAATGGGACGTGGGTCAATGGATAACCACCCCTCCGGATATAGAGGACGGTGGCCGGGCCTCTTCACATGACGGTACACTGTATTGGGTGTGCATCTGTTGGCGTCTATCATAACAGCCAACACACCGCTTGGCGATCAATAGCACTGTACGGACGGGCATTCTCCGGGTCGTTAGCTAGATCAAATGAGTGAAATGAACCTCATCTTCGAAACGAAACGATGTTCAAGGCGAATTCTGATGGTGAGAGTAGGAATGGAATGGTGTGATCGACGTACGAGAATTGTTTTAAAGTTTTGTTTCAAGTGTTTTTGCATTTGTTCAACTGTCCATATCTATATTTTCATCTTACTTGCATGATGGCTCAATTACAGGTGTTCAGAGCCCATATCCGTAGCTAGTGTGTCCTTGGTGCTTCAGAGCGTAACCCACGTCCATCGTGGTTACCGTCTTCTGATTGACGTGTTGGGTGTTCACATACAAGTGTAGCAATCTCCCATTCCTGGCGCAATAACTTTTCAGTTTACTCCAATCGACTCAACGTCCACGGTCACCTAGAAAGCGGTTATTACCAGTAGTGAGTGAAGCGAGGCAGTACAGCTGTCTACCAATGTTAAGCTGGCCCTTCACCCAGACGATGTTGGGATAGGAACGGTGGGGAGGAAGCGTTGTCGCCGACCGGCAACCCCGGGTGGGTCTATAGGCTGCTTCCCGCAAGGTATCCCGATATTGACATGCAATGGGCACCCAGCCCTTTGATACGCAACCTTAGAAATATCTACATGAGCCCTGGAGCCCCACGGCTGAGGCAACATCAGTAGTCAGGCCACAGCCCCAAGGTCTCTCTCCATGGTCCCCAGCACCCTACTGTCTAGCCGCCCTCATCGTGCATCTTCTTCTACTAGCGTACCTCGCTTTACGCTTGCGCCTTCCTCGTTCGACCACTACAACCCGTGTCCGGCGCCAAGTCTCTCAGATTAGTCTTGAGTTATTGCTAGTCCTGCAACAATTCGCAACTGAGGGTCAAGCTGCACACCGCAGCTCACCACCCTCCTCACTACCGAAGCCCCCCTATCCTACCGCTACCTACGGCGCCCTTCGAACTTTTCGGACCTCTCCCTCTTCGGGGCTCCTGGCCTCTCATTCTATCCCCAGACGTCGCCTCGCCACCTGCATATACTTACTTCTTCACCTGTTGTCGCGTGTTGCTCCTCCTGCGATCTTCTACCGTCACCGCGTTCGCTACTTCAACCTTCCATGTCTTGCGAGCTTCTGTCGTCCACCGATGGTGCGAGACAATCGATTCACACTAGCCATCGTCCGCCACTTTTCCTACAATCCTGCCACCAATCCTGCAGATGTCTCCGCGCCGGCTACTTTGTCAGGTCAATCGTCATTCGGTTTGTCATCGGCGGTTCGTGTTCACGGCTGGTGCCTACGTGATCACTCCCTCTACTACACAAGGTTACTAACAAATACCCTCAGTACAGCGCGTGTTTCTTCATACACAAGCGCAGATATGCGCACGACTCCAGCACGACGAGCGAGGTGATGAATGGAGGATCGGGAAATGCCGTGAATATTATCACGTAGACTGTATCGATGGCGCTTGGTGCCCCCGTTGCCAAGGCCCTTGGCGCCATTCCCACGACATGACATCTATAGATTGCATGCACAATAACACACTATCAATAGATCCTGAATCCCACTTTGATTAAACCCAGTTACCCCTTATGGACATTCCGTGCAGCTTGTGATCGCAAGAGAAAATAAGCAAAAGGTAGCGTTGGTCTGTGGACTTCGCGGCCCATTGCTACCTATTGTACATTAAATAAAATTTGTTGCAAGCACCCCCCTGTGGGTTTAGCCAGAAGGTCGATGCTCAACGGTACAGCGTACAATCGCAGACTCATCCCCTTTACTCTGAACGAGCGCCAGTGAGCCAACGTCGATATGAAATGGAATGCATTCGTCTTTCTGAATAGGGACCTTCTTCGGCGAAACGAATCTATCTCTTTCACTAGCCTACTGAGGTGCATTTGAGCGCCGCGATGCATTCCAAGAGTTATTTGTGTCTGTGATCCGCGTTACACAGATCTACTTCCCGCTACCACTGCTTAGCAGCTTTCCAAGTTGGTTTAGTCCGTGATTTTGATGCACTTGTGCAACTTGGCGCTCTCCTCGTCGTTGGAATCAACACACGAGCAGCTGAATTGCATTGCAATACACATGATCGTGTTGAGTGGTGTTACTCGTGGTCGGCGTGGCAGCGCGATAGGATGATAGCTCAAGTTCCGGAATTTCGTCAACGTTGCCGGACGAATGTGTAGCGGCCAGATGCGCGCTCACTAGTCTAGCACCCAGAACGCTTGATTCACTTGGTCTCGAAGCTGGGGGTGGTGGTTCATCCTCGATGGTCGGCCTTCCCGTAAGTCAGATTGGCCGGAATGGTTTACGCTTAAAAACTTGTGTGGCTGCGCTGCCGCTGCATTTGCACGCCCAACCTTCTTGTGCTGAAGTACAAATGCGCTTTTTGCCTCTGGGCTAAACGTGCGATCCTTAGCACATCGAGCTACTAAGTAGAGAGCGATGAACTTCCTCCTGAGGCTAGTGGGTCGCGCTGCTTCCATGCGGTATTGTTGCTGCAGGCACTGTACGCCGCCGCGACGCGATTCCATTCGGACCTGTGAAGAGTAAATGGTCGACCATGACTTCTAGTAACCCGAGGAGCTGGCAGTCGCTGTAGTTTCTAGTCCCTCACGGCTTTAACATCTAATAAGCACAAATATGTCAGATGATATTGACAAGTATGAAGAACCTCATTCGCCGCTACAGCTTATTATCTGTTTGCTCGTTTTATTTTTCTCTGCCTTGGTGACACGCCGTGTCAGACGTATGCTACAGCTGCAAGTTGTTTCATATTTTTAAAGTTGTCGCAAATTCAATGTAATTTGGTGCGAGACAAATATAGTGTGTGGGTACGAATTAGAACTACTTCAATAAGCACCGTTCACTAACTACAGATAACTGAATTGCGGAGCACACAGCACTCCAACAACACACGTGATAGATTGGACACAGGACCCGTTGTTACCGCGGTGCATGGGTTAAATCTCATTACAAATGGCCGTGACGTGAATGTTGTCAATGGCTATAGATGAAGTACGGATCCAATACATTCACATCTACAGTTATATCGGTATCCTACAGCATATCCTCGCATCCAGCGGCGCGACGTCTCGTCAAAGAGAGAGTTGATGTGGGCTTTGCCAAAAACCCTCATCTTCTCGTAGGCTTCAACAGCAATCAAAGCGCGCGAAATCCATGTAGCTTCCGCCGTCCATGCTATAGCCGTGGACAGTCAATTTTGAAGTGGTCAATGAGCAATGGATCCAGCCCAAACCGTTGAGGTTACTTCATTAGGCAACCCAACGTCTGTCCTTAGGCTACCCGACGACTGTGCCACGCTATGGACAACATCTTACTGGATAATGACTTTATTGCGCGCTTTATACTATCTGCATGACGTGCATGTAAAATCAAAAACGACAATGGCGAGACTCAAAACATGGCTCTACCCCAAGCCAAAGTATCATCAACGTTTGCACTGCCTTACGGGTCGTTGTTCCCCACGACAAATACCGAAGCTTGACTGTAACTTGGCAACGGTTTTCCCGATACAGCTTCAAACTGGAGTTGTCACTGATGTCAAAGATCTGACCCATCGACAGGAGCTCCTTTGAGTCAGACTCAATATCCTACATAGTGGCCACTAGTAGAACCGACTGAATGGCATCATGGTTCGCATCGTAGTTGTCTCGAAAACGCTGCATCACAAACCCACGTGACACACCATTAGAGTCCCAACTTCATTCGAGCTAGATTATTTACTGCCAGTTGGTCTTCGACAGGCTCTGGCGATTCTGCATCAACCAAATGGAGCGTCACGAGCATATAATGTTTGTACGCGTGACCGGAAATCCATAACAGCTTCATCTGCATGGTGATCTTCTTAGTCGGCCCGTCAGCGCTCTGCAGAATACCTTGAAGTTCTGCTACCATACGGCAACGAGTTAGCTCAAGTTTAGACAATTTCGCTAAAAGACTCACACACGAGCGTACCCTCCACCGTAGTTATACGCACATACTCATTTAGTCTTTCTGCCAGAAGCTCGCACAGGCGCTGGTACGGTGTTGGGAGTTGCTGTGCTTCAGTGGTTTCCAAAGCCATGTGGAGCTTGCTGGTCGAAACATTTGGTTGACGCCGGTTTTACTTTTATGCCTCTGCGGTTGCTGGCAGCCGATTCGCCCTCTGGCCTTCGGCCATGATGGACGTTCAAGAGTGACCAGTGCAGAAGTAAGCAGTGCTGCTTAACGACAAACACCTCAAGGGATTACTTTAGTTAAAAGAAATCTTCTAATTTCTATGGCTGACGGATAAACATAAACCATTTAAGACGTTCACCACAACAGGATGGCTCTTTTAAAAAAAAAGAGTGCACGAATTACTATAAATACTAAGTGAACACTTCAACCTACAACATTAACGATTGCTCCCACTTCGGGCATTCATAAAATAAAGTTGACAGCAGAAGATCCCACTTCGGCCATTCCTAATTATAGTTGACAGTAGGAGCTGCCACTTCGGCCATTGATATCGCTAGAACTTCCGGTATTGACGTAGTTCCGCGTATTTGCCTCGTCCTGCCAGCTCTATCGAAGCTGAAGTCGCTACATACCAGATTTATACAAGAACAGCCTTGTCCGGCTTCTAACCTGGCAAGAATCTTTTACAAAATGGCTGGTAGGGTCATTGGTAGCACTTTAATCGAAGCCGTGCTTCTGGAAGAGACAGAGGCTTCGAAACAGGCCTTCTCGTTGAAAGGTTACCACTCCTTGTACACATCCAAGGTGCACATAATAATAATAATGTGAGGTATATTGTGTTACTTTTCACTTGCGTGATTGAACCGACCAAAGTGCACATCATAACGTAGCAACGGCCGTTCCAGTTTTCTGCCTTGTGTTTCCACAGCCGTCGGATATATAGATCTGCTTGTACTAGCAATAAGTGAACTATTAACTGCCTCCTATTTTGATCATGAGAAGGCAGGCCTTCTAAGCTTCGAGCTTAAGCAGGACATAAGCAGCTTCTCGCTTTCCAAATCCCTACGACCAGAACACAACTCACCATCCAAGTATCCGGCGCGACATGTACGCTCGCTACAAACTCAAAACCCGAGGCAACGTTGTGCTGTACCGTGCGGTGTCAGACGAGATGACCGACTAAATGCGCTCGCTTTCACGCGATGCCCAAATCGTTTGGACACATGTAACCTGGGGCGGTGCGATGCACGATGAACACCGCTTTCGAGCTTTCGTCTCCGACATCCCAGCGTGTACAATCTCGCAGTACCTCCGGCGCTTTTACAGGATTTTCTTTCCTGACACTTCCACGACCGAGTGGCGCTTCCAGAAAACGGTGGGGAGGGTCGGACCAACCGGCCCGCCGGGAGTTTCTGCCTGTCGCTCCTAGACCTGAGTCCATCAATGTTGCTGATCTACCAAGATTGCTGTTTCTTGCGACGCAAGACGGCACGCCCTTCTATGGATATGTCTGGAACAACCACATTGCGTTAAAATCGAGCCACCAGCTAACTAAACTGAACAAAGGCGATTTCGTCATTTTCCGTGGTGACTACATGTTTGCGGGGGCTGATGGTTCGGCTTACAACGTGTGTGTGCACGCCTGGCTCAACACACCCCAATTCGCACGCCCTGAGTACGCACCAGCACCCCGAGATCGTGGCCATCCTCGACGATTCTCGGGACATTGACGACGTGTTTTGCCTTGTCTGGAAATGTCCCTTCATCGGGGGAACCAAGAAACCCCTTCTCAAACACCTGAACCGCTATCACGAGTTTCCCTTCAGCCAACCTCGTGATAACGCGCCGTAGGTGAAGGCGTGCAGGCCTTCCGATAATGAGATTGCAGTACTAGTGCAGTTGCCTCGAAACATAAGATATTGTATCTGACAGAGACAATAGTAAAGCAAATTATTGATATCACGGCAAGTATATTGATATCACATTACCTCAACCTGGACCTCTCACTGTGGGTGAACTACCTTCGCAACTGTAGCTCCGCTCCAAAAGCGCCTATTCAGCTTCAGAAACAGTATAGTCTCGAGATGAAGTGGAAGCATTCGTTGTCGATGATGTGACAGTGTGTGCTTCGCGACGCTAAACAGCCTTTCAACTGTGTTCGACGTGGGCGGAATATGCTGTACATCATCGAACTGATTCCGCCCCGTGCGCTGTCACTTTCGCGCAGCCAGTACCTTGTCTGTGAAGCCTTGTGGGCGCCCATTCTCCGTACGTTGGTGCCCTGCGTCGGTCATCGGCGTTGTCTCGAAAGGCTGCAGCATCAGCTGCTAGACGTCCGTGAGCTCGTCGCTTCTCCCCGCCAACGCCAGCACGCACGCATCCTCGACGAAAGGGTCTTTCACAGTTGAAGCATCAGCAGCGAGATACTTGTCAACTGCTGGATGCTTTTCGATGAGCGCATCAAAGATGTCGCGCACATCGACAAACGTTAAGCTGTTCTCCTGCAGCTTCATGGTCGCGGACTGGAAGTCACCTAGCTCGGTGAGCAGGTCGCGCAGGCGCTTTTCCTGTCGACGGGTCGGCATCAGCGACACGATGTCGTCGTCATCAGCGTCCAGGGCAGACCGGATGTGAAAAAAGCGGTCGAGAATCTTGATTATTGAGCTCCATCTCGCTGCTTGACGAAGCACCGGGCGCAAATTCGTCTTTTCCCTAAAAAGCATAAACAAAAAACAATTTTTTTCAGCGACATTTTAAAGATAATACCGATCAATACCGCATCATTACCTGAGCGTAGCAAGACAGCGCAGCTTCCGCATAAGTCGTTGTAGTTGCTCCAGCAAAGGCTCGTAGTCGGAAAGGTAAAGATTCACCATCAAATTGAGGCGGTGACTTACGCACCCAATGAACGGGACTTGCAGCAAATCGGCCAGTCTTGTGTTAACCGAGCAGTTGTCTGCAACGAGGTAGGAGATGCTGCTGGTGTTGCGCTGAAAAAAGGCAGGATACCCTTGAGGAATGCAACATGGCTTTCAGCCGCCCGGTTCGTTGGCGTCCTCGTCGACGATTGGTGCTAACGCCAGTAATACCTTCTCGGAGCGCTGATCATGCTCGAGAATGGCAAAAACCGCAACATAGTGCTCGGATTGAAAACTCCAGCCGTCGAGCATGATGCTAAACATGGCAGGAAGGAGATCACTGATCCCGATTTCAACCTCCTTGGTCAGCAGGACCGCATACTTTAGCAGCGTTTCGGTAGAAATCCGCTTCATTGTCGTGTACTTGTCGACAGTGGGATCTTCGCAGAACGAGAAAGGGAAGTTGCACTCGGTGGCGAAGTCGAGCCAGCAGTACACGCTCTGGTTCTTCTGACCCACAAAGGACACCAGTGTCCCCGAGCGGAATCCGCTGTTCGTCATCCTGGCTACGTAGTTGGGGTTCTGTGTCAGCACATCGCTGAAGAGGTTGGAGTAGCCTGTCTTCACATCTTGCTTTCGAACGGTTCCACACTGGCAGCGGAAGTGCTCCGTGGGCTCTTCCTGCGAGTCGAGCAGCGGCGTGAAGAAGTAGGAGCAAATTACTTTTCATGAAGGGGGTAGCTGGGGCCAAGATTGAAGCGAGAATGACAGATTTCAGGATTGAATTGGTAAATCTAGAGCTTGCACGCTCTTGTCCTGCAGCCACCCGAGTGGAAGCATCACACGTGGCGCAATTACGCCGATCTGGTGGCTGTGGAAGACAGTCGTGGACACCGTAAAAAGTGTTTTCTGTAAAAACAAAAAGCAGTATCGGTTGGAGCCAGTAAAAATAAGGTAGTGGTAGAATAGCTGTTTTTCGAAAAATAACTTATTGAGTTTGAATTATTTTATTGAAGCCTCAATACAATGATTATTTCGGAAAGCCTAAAGGTGTGGTGCCAGCGAAACCACTCGTGGATGAGGAGCCCACGAGAGATAGTGTTGGTTGTTGCAGTCAATTTCTTTGCAGGTTGTTTTTACGGATGTCTTTAATTGGAAAATTCGTGTCAGCTTCTATTCTCACACAGTCAAATCTGCTCTAGCGTGACCCATGCAATTTGTCTATAATACTTTGTAGGCGCAATAACGGCACCAATTGCTTCTTTCGGTAGCCGTCTCACCTGTCAACCCTATTAATTGGCAAGGGTAGCCCTTAGGTTGGGGTCTACTCGTCGCCAACTTTAGTAGTATTGACCGCTTCTAGTAAGGTTTGCCGTAACTTATCCATGACCTCCTCACCTTTCGCTAAATTGACTCACATTACAACCCATGACAGTGATGGGAAAAGCTGTAAAAATGAGGCGCGATGACGATGGTGCTTTGTCATAGACGCACCGACTGATTTTCTTCACGCTCAGCTAAGTACTCCAAGCTTCTTGTTGCTGTATAAATCGCCGCAGTGCTATCGTTGTTCTTGTTGCTGGTATTACACTATCCTCTTGTTTGCAAACAATCTTATTTCTGTTGCAAGCCGCTTCGGTGTGCTGTTGGGGTCTCTGATGCAACAACCGACACAAGTCCAGTGTCATTGTGGCGTTGATTCCATCCACTTCATTTACCATATACTGCTTCTAACTGTCTCTAGGTTCAGGCTAACTACAACGACGTGCACGGAGAACCTCTTGTCGATAAGCACGTCAAATTTTCAGTGGTGACGGAGCGCGACACCAGTGTTCCGCTGGCCATGTGCCGGGGCTTCCCGACGCCAAACCTCGCAAGGCGGCCCTTCCCAAGAAGTATGCAAGCAACGTTCCTCTGGTCGTGAGAACAGCCCCTCCATGTCGACGAAGTTACGCCGATGTGCAATGCGATGTCATTACTTCGACCCTGTTCCGACAACCTTATTTGCAGGACCAAATCAAGCAGCAACCCACCACGGCACCCGCGGCGATCGATCTCACTGATGGCGTTGACTACGCTTGATGCAGCTCGTGGTACCGTACAATCTAGCAAATGGCGACAGCTTGCAGCATCTCTCTATTCATTTTGATTGTGAAGCATGCATTGCATTTGACCTGTTCATAAGTAAGCTCACATACCACACCTATTTTCGAAGCATCATAAAAATTCGTACTATTATGAATAACTAAAGCATTGATCCTATCGTGCGATTACTTAAACCTATGAGTTGCTATTCATCTACCGGTGAATGTACCCATCGAGTTATCTCGGGCGTTCAAAGTCTCCGTGCCATAACAGCAGAACGAGAAGCCACCCATGATACCAAATACGGCTACTCACGCTTGTTCACTGCAGCCACTTTAGAGCGCCATTCTGTCACTACCATCGAATCAGCGTTTCACTCTGAATGTTATATAGTGTTGAAGCGACGGTACATACAAGCCGGAACTGCTGGATACGAACAGCCAGTCTTCGAGGAGTTCCATTGGCGTTTTCAGCCAGCGAAACTTGACATTGTTTGTACGCTTGTGGCTCGAAAAAAAAGGGGGGGGATCGGTATTAGTACAACCGAGCCATTGTATTGATGTACTACCGCGAACAATACTGCAGGTGGAGGTGTGCTAGTAATGTTTAACAAGCACGCCAGCAACGATGTCATGGCCAACTCGAAATGTAGTGTCCGGCTTATATATGATAGCTTTCCAGCTTTCCAAGCGTACCATTACAAGTAGCAACCATTTTATGGGGTATAATATTTTGCGTGATTTGGATGGACATTCCAACAATCAAATTCAGGCATGGTGCCATTCGTCCAAACTATGAATCAGGCAAACTCATAACTATTTCAACTTCAGATCTATTAAGAGCGTTCAGCTTCCTCTTGAAATTCGCCACCACTCGCACAGCATATGTGCCCTTAGGCAAAAGTTTGACGGTTGCTTTGATGAAGACGTTGTTGATCGAAGGCCGGGTCGTATTGTCAGGTGTAACAAACTTTAGTCATACCCCCACCAGAAATTCGGCTTATTAGAGAGAGGTCATGCTGTGAAACGACGCGCGAACTTATTAAGTCGACAAACTCGGGTGTCCAATACCGAGACGTGCTTCATGGCACCGGTGACCTCACTCCGGGTCATGTTAGACCGAACAGACTTATCGAGAACAATTACATCTTCGACTTCGCGCCAAAGCTGACATCCCGCGAAATCAGTTGCTGTACTGTTTTGCTTTAGTGACGGGTCTCGAAATATCGGGTCTGATCCAACAAGGGGAAGCTGTAAGAAACAACCGGCCAGTACTAAGTACAAATGGTACTTGCAGAACGCGCTTCGCAATGAGCAACCGTTTATCTAGATAGACTAGCTGCAACCTTGTCATCATTGCAAATTCGTCGATAATTAGCACGCAGGTTCCATCATTGTTCCGATGGATTTCTCCCCCGCTAATTGCAACAGGAAGCTTTCCAGTGCCCTCCCTCCAATTAACGTTGCTGCTTTGTCTGAAAGAGCCGTTTTTACATGGCAGCTAGAGCGTTCCTAGCTGATACACAAAGTCTTAACAGCTTCGATGACGCGGCTTTCGCCAGATCCCCCTTCCCCAAGATACAGTCGGAGTTGGTCAGCTCTAAGGCATCTTCTACGTTTCCATCCAAGTAAACCAAACTTTATGAATTTCGCCACCTCGTGAGAAGTGCGACTCCAATTTTCTTCAAAGCGCAATGTTGCTTCTTGTTTAGCGTAAATGCTCTAGAAATAGCGCTGATACTGGCAAAATTCTTCTCCTTGCTTGGTGATTGAGATCTCGCCATCAATTCTGGAGACCAATCCATATTTGATCCATGAAGTGTGTCATCAAGCAGATCAACCACGTGGTTAGCTCGCACATCAGCATGCTCAGGTTGTGAGCCAAGCACTGTGTTATTGGAGCTCGTATAGTTGTAACGAGTCTCCTTTTGCCTGCTCGCCTGCGGGTCCGTATTGGTCACCAGTGCTTGCTACGGTGGCCTTCCCGGGTCGCGCTGTTTACCAACTTCAACACTCTGTAGGTCACTGCCAAGTAGCAGGAACGCGTCCGTTCCTATTTATGCTCTGCCGAATGCAAAAACTTCTCAATTGCTCCGCTTTACAGCAGATACTTCTCAATTATCCAACCGATGCTGGGACTTCTCGCTCACAACCTACAACTGTACTAATCCAGGAGTACTCGGTGCTAGACCACGCAAAGCCTCAGTTTACGCCCAATCTCCAAGCCACTCGGGCGTACGCCTCGGGCGCTACCCTATTCATTGCAGCTAACACAGCGGACTTGAGGACTCAATGCCCCCTGACTGGGTTAGCTCCACGACGTCGCACTCCAACCACTACCCGGAGTCGTCCAGCCGCACTTCCTCGCCTCTCTGTCGCTCGTCGATGCCCTGGCACCACACGAACTCCACCTCGTTCCTGTCTGTCTCGCGCTATCCGCTCTTCAGCCGACCACTCGAAGAGAAGCGTCTGCTTAAGCTGCCACTCCGTAGTCTCCGTTACTTCTCCACTTCGAAAGGCTGCTCGCACGCCAGTCGAACCTCTCAGCTACTCCGCAATTTCGTAAGTGAGCTCTCACTTCTCACTCGTGGCCAGCCTTCGCCACCCGTCGCCATCTTCTCGCCTCTCGCTTCGTTCGGCCGCCTCGATCCGTCCATCCAGCTCACTCATCAGCTCCTAGCGTTCCTCGAACGCGAAGATCGCCACCGTGCGGTTCTCGTGCTCGTTGCTGATTGAGGGCAGTGGCTGTTCACCCGGGCAGCACCCATTGTCCAGCTGCCCTGGGTTCACCTTGGTGTCGTCGCACTGCCACCGTCTGTCACTGTCGTCTGTATAATTGCCACGTCCTTCCTCGTCGACTACCACTTCTACTAGTCGTCCTTGATCGACGCTTGCCTCATGGTATTGCCCACCGCCAACTTGGGCACTGCGGACGCTCGCGCGTACCGCTGACGTGTTACATAGTGGACCCATTTCCGCATGGCACCAACACGAATTGAATTCGGCAGTGGACGGTCAATAAGTGCCTCCATTGCCGTTTTTCTATCAGCACCTTGGAGCATATAAAATGATTTGAATGCACCTAGAATATGCGTAATTCTACTCTCCGGAGATACTGCAGATGGACATACAGACGGATCCAAAGAGTTGCTCTGAATGACCTTACGGCTGTCTTCGTCTCCCAAATATTGCAAAGTCGTTGTTCATGTCCATATTCTCCTCGCAGTTCTCGTTGTCAATATCATCACGTATCCCAAACAAATCATCGCGAACGTCGCCAGCAGCACTCTCGTCCTTCCTCGCACATTTCGACTTTTTTTCCATTACGACAGACTCTGCTTTGGCATGGTTCCGCCCTCTGTAGTGGTCATTCATGTTGTTCATAATTGTTTTCACAAAGTCGCTTCGAGTTTCTTTCCACTGACCATATGCACGTAGCCAAGCCGCATCAGACACTCACCAACTAGGTCAGTCAACGAGCGAAAAAGGCCTGAATAATACATGCGATGCAATTGCGTGCTTGTGCTGAAACTCCATCACCGATTCATTTTCTACATAAGGCAAACGATACCCTCGTATGATCCGAACGACTTCCTCGCGTCTCTGCCCAAGGCTATGATTACGAGATAGCCGATGACGGATATTTATCGCCCGAAGCCACAACCAACGGCGAATTTATCAGCTGGAGCCACAACGAATCAAAACTCAAATGATTGGTTAAACATTAAGTTTAGGTTTCACTCGTGCTATAGGAAGATACGATGGACAGCTTCGCGGAAGACTTGCCGTAGTGCATTAGACCAATATCAAGTGACCGCCGTGGGTCGGGAATGTGCTGCAGCTGTACGGCAACAAGTCATTGAGCATGCAGACGGCGTTGTGGAGCTAGTAGGCCAAGACGGAGGAGGGGTTGTACTAGGGAAACCACCTTGCTTCATCGGCCAGTGTTAACATCGCCACGATCCATGTTTTTCCTATCGAACCTGAAGTGATGAAAGGCGACGGAGGAGACGAGTGGCTATTGTTTCCGTGATCAACACCTAAACAATGGGGCCAGGCGCGCAATTGGGTAAGAAGGCATCTCTTTGAATTAGTCTGCTAACAACCAGAATGAACGTCTGCTGACAGGAAAAAGTTGGTAGCCATCGCTACTGATCACGGCGACTTAGTGGTTCAAGGAAGGTGTCGTAAGAGTCGAGGTGGGTTTTACCTTGTCACGTTGTCATTTCAGTGTTAAAACTAATATTTCTCTTCGGTTGACTGTTCTACTGCAAATCAGCTGTGTTAAATTTATTTTTTCTTTACGAAATTTAGGTTGTTGTCCCCTCTACGTATTCTCTCTTTGCAGTGCCTCGTAAAATTAGTCCAATGAAGTTGATTCAACGCCGCAGTTTAATAAGGGGCAGGAACCTACGACGTATTCTCCAGCACATATCGACTTGCCGCTTTCTTCTACATCCTGGCCAGTTGATGTACAAGTGGATGCGTTGTGATCAGCCGTACCACAGCGACTGCAGCGATATTGGACTCGTTTTGTCGTTGATTTGGCTGCCAATTGTGAGTTAAAGAACGCATTGATGGCATCCGTGTCATCATCTTCACAAATGCTGCCGGCTAAGCCAACCACTGCATTTTCTGGTTTTTCAACCTGCACGCGGCTACGTGGTTGATCCTCACCCCTGCTCTTAAATCTCTTTGGCCCCCTTTCTACGTCGACGATTTGACGTTTTCTCGTGCTCCCGGCTTGTCGATATATTGGGGGCGGGAGAATAGAATAGGTTTCAGTCGAAAAATCGTCAACGGGGATCTTAATGTCGCCTTTTGAAAATGCGTCGTTGATAGTGCGTACCAAATAGGCATGATGGAAATATTGTAGCACATGAAACATAGGGCTCACTCCAGGATTTAAACGTTCCAAGTGAAAAAAATACAGCTTGAATATGCCGGTATGGAATACGAAGTTGTTCCGAAGCTCTGCAAGGTCGACACGTGCCAGCTGCCATGTTCGTCTCAAACATTACGGTACTCGAAGCAACTCCTCCCCGATCAAATGCATCGAAAACATCAAAGTTTGGGACTTTAGCAGGTAATACAGTCAGTTTTGACACGTGCTTTTTTTCAGCCTCAAAAAGTGTCTGGGCGTGTGGCGTGATATCGTACAGGTTCAACACCCAATTTTGAGAGACTTTCACTAAATTGTTTCTGATTTCGAGAGATCGCTTACAAAAAGCACTCAACGACTTGAACATTAAGTTATTTCGACTGCGATTCCACAGCATTCCGTTATTATCTCCCTCAATGCCGCTAGTCGACCGAACCCCAAAAAGAGGGAGTCGACCCCCGTATGTTGGCACGTTTTTCCAAGTAGAACTCAACCGTTGCACCTCAGCAGAACTTAGCTCGCTGTTTCCAATTACAGTCCAATTCGAAGAATGTATACTGCGTAAGTAAGACCACACAAATTCTTATTTTTTCTTTACCACTGCCAGAGACTATGGCTGGTGGAAAACGCTCTCGAAGACGTTCAATGCCTCGATCGTACTCACGCATTGTACGCGAAGACTGGAGATTCAAGATTAGGTCGCTCACATTGTGTTTTTTCACATCAATCGTTTTAAACTTATCAACTGTGTTAAAACGAATGTTTGCAGAGCAGAACTTGATGTGTACTTTTAATCCCAGTTGGACTAATGCAGTCTGCGCCGAAAGTTGCTTTCCATGGTCTGTGAACGTAAGGCGATTGTGTAATTTAATGCCGGCAGCAATACAATTGGCAAAGAACCACACAAAATTGTCTATAGTTTCCTTGTGAACGTATGCCACATCAACCGGCACAATTCGCTTAGTTCCATCTTTCCCCACTAAAGTCAAGCAATCTCCGTTGTAGTAAGGGTGCATCATGTGGGTACCATCACATTCCCAAACCGGCAGCAAGTCATCCTGAATACCCACTAGAGGTCCAACCGAGAGAAATGCACGAAAAAAACGACCACACTCATCCAATTGGCAACATACACTGGATCCTGGATTTTCCTTAGCAAAACCTCCAAGTAGGCCGGCAACGCTTTGAACTCAGCTACAGGATCGCTCTCCATACTAGACTTGGCTGTCCTAATGGATCTGTACAGTACTGCTAATTTGTCCGATACATCAATACCATCCACACGCCGCAAATTGTTTATTACGCGAGCTCTAGACGTGTTGTGCCCCTCTAACATTGCTGCCCCAAAGCCAGAAAGTCGTTCAATTGTTCACCAGTCGGATTTGCGCGACTACAGCAACACTGTGCATGCTGGAGGTTGAACTTAGAAACATACCACGAACCGTCCGAAATGTGGGAAAGATTGCTGACAGGTCTCTTGCATGTGCTCTTTGTGTTCTCGCGTATGCGCTTCTCTGAAATTGAAACGAACCATCCACAACCTGCTGCAGAGCACCCCCACCGTTTGAACGACCCACAGTTCTTGGTAAACTTTACACTTATGTTAGTATTAAGCGCATAGTCCTCGATAAAGGCTCCTGCTTCTCCAGCACTTGCGAATGCTGCGTGTAAAATCACTTCCTCGTAACCATGGACATCCAACAAGGCGACCGGCAGCCTGTCTACTCGAGAATATTGCACTCAGCAACTTTTAAAATAAAACATGAAACCTAAACTGAATATTTAACCAATCATTCGCGTTTTGATTCGTTGTGGCTCCAGCTGATAAATTCGCCGTTCGTTGTGGCTTCGGCGATAAATATCCGCCGATGACCACTTAAAATCCTAGATTTGCGTACAGAGCATGGCCATCTTTCTTTCGAAAATACGCATCATGAATTCATGAAGATTCGCTCAGCCAAAGCCTCCGGACGGAAAATATAATCGTCCAGGAACGATACCGCCTTGAACGTCGATGATCCGAACGCGAACGCATTGGAGTGTTTAACCAGAGTGCATGCGTATTCTCCTGATCGGCACACTTGTCAAATAATATCACCCAACTGCAGTGTTGCACACGCTGCAGAGTAGCAACACAATCTACGATACATGTATAATGTTGCTAGTGGCCCTGCGACGCCCTGGTGATTGGCAATGTCGCATACTAACAATGGTACCCGTTTCCGAGCGATAGCAAGGCTTTATTGTGCCCCTACAGACAGAGGCAGGTTTTCCAATAGCCGTCTTTCTTGTCGTCGTTTTAGAGGTCTCGACGCAATTGCAACAATGGAATCCAGTATTTTCTGTTGCTTCGTCACACACTTACAACAATAGTGAATACGATGTGTTACCTCTTGACCTCATAGAATAACTTGAATGTCATAATTGCTTTTAAAGTGACCACGATGGCGTAGTTGAATCCATTAACAAACTCCTGACTTGGCGTCCGACTTCTTTCAACTCCTGACGTACTAAATGTCGTACCGACTACTCGTTCCCTTGGAAATCCAAAGCAGCAGAATGATGCATCAGTGGTCGCACGAGACGACTTAAAACAAGTGTTCGTGTGGAACCACAAGTGCTGGTTTAGCAATCAGGCTAGTGATGAAACCATACAATCCACAGACTCTCGCGCCATTCGGGCATAAGAAGTAGATGGCGGAAACATCTCAATCAAACGAGTTAGATCGTCATTCTGGAACGAGCAGTATCGCTTTTACAACTCACCATTTGAAAACCGTTTGCATGCTCCGCCATTTGGAGGTTTCAATAGCACAAACTCCATTTTCAAGTTTTAGTCCTTCTTCACCGTTCAACCTGGCAATGAACAGTGTCGCGTTCTTCGATCTTGCAAATCGCTAGTTCCAGCGTATCTCGACACCTCATTTCTCGACTCGCCTGCATTGCTGCCTCTTAGACGAAAGTTATTTTTTTAAATCGGCCAGTGCAGTGGTCGATGTTGAAGTAACACACTTCGCATCAAGTGCTGCAACTGCACTTTAGTTGGCAGACATCGCATCGAAAAAGCGTGGGTTCGATTGTAATTGCTTTGGTGCGAGCACTGCAGAGCTCCGCCAGTGGGCTTTCGAGCATTTTCGGGTGTTGGCAGAGCAACAATGTGCGAAAACGAAGCTCCGCAACTTGAACATCACTACCGACCGCGCTCAGAAGAAGCTCGTTGCTCACTATAGAACAGACTTATGCCTCGACAGATTTACAAAACAGCTCAGCCTCACCACAGCGTAGCACTTCCCCCGTTGCAGCGGAATTCGGCAGACAATCCCTCAACCATCAAAAAGTGAATGTGTAGAGTTCCTCGCCCTTGCGTCCCCACCATACCGAAATACGTCTCCACATCACCAAATAACTCGCGATACTGCATCGGCTTTTAACTGGTTAGGTTGATTCCGAAGACATTTTGAATGAAAGTATCAACATGCCGCATGAATAATCGCCCTGAGACGCAGTCATTCTTTAAATTCGCTTCGCGCAGCTTAGACTTCATTGGTGCTCTTGCTTCCAATACATCAAACAAAGTGTCAACAGCTCCTATTCCAGTGGATTGGGCAATTGCGAAAGAGTGATCCACAGATGGTGTTAATGTTACAAACAGAACCGGTTGCCCAAACCGCGCTTGGTATGAAAAACGCCTTATGTCTACATTGCGACCGCTCTGCGTTGTTTCCCCACACCGCACGAGATGCTAACTCAGCTGACCATAGCAAGCGAATAGCAGTATCATCAATTTTCTTGCAGCCCGGCATGCATTCCTGTCGTCTTCGACAGTAAGCAATCAGTGCATCTCCTAGCTGTTCAACCCCAATACTATCATATCCATCGTATAAATGCGGAAAACGTTTGCTTCGTATTGCGTTTTGGATGTACATGTTGTGCAACAAAATTCGATCAAATACTACCAACGTGAACAATGCATCTTCAGCAAACGGCCGCCCGGTTAGCGTCATATAATGCTGGATGGTCTCCTTCATAGAAACGGCGACACTGCCTCGCTCCCCGGACGTTCACGACTAAACGGGAATAGGTGAGGAAATAGTTTCGCAAACAAATCTCTATCGTTTTCATTTGACAGTTAATTAGATCGTCGAATCATGAAGGCCCTCTCATTTGCCTCCTTTTTGCCAACGTCAGCGACGAACGATTGCTCACCACCCAGCCCAGGCGCGTATCATTAATTACTCCTACTCGTCTCTCCAGGACAGCTTCCTCATCATTACCATTAGCTTGGCACACTTCAGACTGACCGCAAGCAGATCCTTGCTCTGTTCATATGTCACCGATAAAGTACCCAGTATCGTCTAGCACATGTTCGAAAAAGTGCTGGTCAATGGCATCATCGATACTCCGTGTTGAGGACATCTTCACTAGGCAACACTCCCGTACACAAGTGATTGCAGGCCTTGTAAAAGTCAAACACATCTTTCACCTTGTTGTTTTGAATTCGATGCATTTTCTTCACTTTTCCAAACGATCGCACACACCATGCGTGCTTTCATCCAGACCATCGGCGCCCAATGCATCGCGCAGATAATTCAGACAGCGGGCTTCATTTTCACTCCTCATCGGTTCCAAAAAGGCACAACGGTTTTCTTACGTAGCCCGAACGTCGTTTTCTCGCCCGTCATTGCTTCCTTTGGTAACCAACATCTAGATGCTGCAGCAAGTCTTCTTCATCACTTGGATCTCCTCCGTGTGATCGCTTCGGCAATCTGTAATCCATTTCTATTGTTCCCAAGCAAAACACGACTATTTGTATATGTGTCCCAACTCAAGGCGCTCCACCATCACTACATCCCATAAGACACGAACCTGCACCACTGGATGCCTCCTCGCTTCTTGGTGGGGCTGGTTGTACGCAATGTGAGCGCACGACGCTACGTGCAAGGCAACAACAAAAAGATTAGTCGCCGCCTCAGTGCGCGCGCATCACCACCGTTATCCCCTCCGATACGAACCTGGGCGACTTGATGCCTCCTCGCTTGTTGATGGCGCTGGCAGTACCCGAGGGCAGTGCACGAAACTAGCTACAATGCACCACACAGAACTCAGTCACCACCCGTGTCACCACTGCACCCCATTCAACACGAACCAGGGCGACAGCACGCCTTCCTTGCCGGTAGATGGCACACATCACTAGTTGCAATGCAACGATACAACAACGTCTGGCACCCAACGCGAACCACACTAAAGCATGTCCTTACCGGTAGTACACGGACGTTGTAGAGCGAAGGTAACGCTGGATAACCCGCTTGCATTGTCAAAATGAGACTGTAGTGTGCCCTGGGTCCAAATCGCCAAAACGCGAATACGGGGGCTAAACCCGCACGGAAGTAGTAGCCAAATGTATTGAAAGATGTCTGGTCAATCAGGCAGATTGAGAAGTGAGGGTTAGACTAGCTGGTCACTAGCTGTCGCTCATTGACTTACATGCATTGGGCATCTCTCACTGGCGACGCCAGGCAGAGAGGTAGTCGGACCGTGGGGGACAGCTAGTGGGAGCTGTTCTGATCTACAGACCGATAGACCAGAGGAAACATGTAAGTCGACAATACCAAATCTTTATACAACCAGGTCAGGCACTGAGCTGCCTGACTGGTAATGACAAGCAACACCCATTGTCTGACGGCTGGCAGCCGTCAGACACATCCGGGTGATCTGTGATTACACGCTGGGGCATGTGCTGCCGCATGGCGCGGTGGAACCAAGGTAGAACACGTTGAATCTATTACAGAGGCCCTTTAATCATCAGCAGGGGTTAAAATCAACTCTAGGCAAGTTTACCGCTTGAGCTTCACTAGTGCAAAGTAGTCTTGAATACGAGACGTATAGTTGTGAGCAGGTGACCTGCCGTGAACTTTTAAAACTACATCCCCACTCCATCATCGTTTTTCAATGATTTTGTATAGGCAGGCCGATACCTATTGACCGCTTTAAACGATACCTTCCATAGTGGATGTTGAAGCTGCGATTTCGTGTGGCTTTTGGGTGCAAGGTGCAGCCCAAGCTGGCGTATCAGTATCCCTTCAAATGGGGATCGGTGGTAAATTGGTGGTGACATCGGCATGGACCTAAATATATCCTTTTTTACCGGTAGTGTACCGGCAGTGTGACTGCGGTACATACTCAAACGGGATAAATGACAGGTGATCACTTCGTTACGAAATGCGACCGTTTTATCCCAAAAGTAGCGTGATTGAGACTCGGCCGAGTCTTAAGGCTCTCCGCAGTAGATCCTATTATCAGTAGAAAGTCATTCATAAGGCTATTCTTTTGGACTAATCACGTTTTTATTTTAAAATAGCCACTTCACAGGATGATTTTCCGGCTAGTTACGTTTGTCATGTCAGATGCATGGCTGGTATGACGTTTTGTGAGAGGAAGTTGATAAATCGGTTTATCAAGTTCTTTATATTGAACACGATATACCGATATTCGCTTTCTTTCCACTGACCTGGGAAATATGACGGTTCGCAAAACGTCTAACCTTCACTTCGCTGGTCCCGTATTGATCGCTGAGGAGACGCGTCTTGCCTTATCGATAAAGGCGCGATCTGAAGGTAAATCGCGACGCTCCAAGTAGGAATGCAAACGGATCCAGTACAACAGGGCAGCTTCAGTGGTTTTCGCTGGCCGTCCGTCACGGCCAAAGCAGCCAAGTACGTCTTCATAATACAATCGCCTAAAACTACACCATCCTCACTCACGTTTCGGCCTCACCAGCTCGAGCAAGCTTCCTACCTTTCAACCTTCACATCTCTACAGCCCCGTCTTCGAGAATCCGGAAACGTACGTTCCCCAACACAGTCCTAATATCTGTAAGCGTTGGGTTGTAAGTCGTGATAAGCTTGCTAACCCGACGTATTTGTGGGCGCTAGGCTATCAGAGACACCCTCGTACCTAGACGTTGACGGCGGGTCCTAATCCCTCTATAGCTTATTTCTGTAGCATCGATATCGAGGTTTGTATTTCGAGATCCCAGCACAACAATACTTGTATAGTTGATTTCATATTTTATCATGCCGGAGATATGTCTGCTTCTCTTTTAAGATGGTAAGATTAGCGTGTCGAGATCATACGATTAAAAACATCGTCGCTAGTCGACAAGAGGAGACAAGAGGTTTTTGTTAACTTCATAGAACGCAGCACCGTATTGACTGGCATGAACCATACCGGCGCTCCACCTAGAAGAGCTTGGCAGTCGTATGGTAAGATGGAGATGAATTTGCCGCAGCCACTGACGGCTGACTCGGCCCAACGACAGATACTCGATTACAGGGGTGAATGTCGTATGTTAAAGCAACGGCACCCGAGCCGTTTTTCTGCTCGTGAAGCAGTGAGGTTCAGGGATGGAACAGGCTCACCCCCGGCTTCACATGGATCGGACTCCGAAACGGCTAATGCAGAAGTTAAAGAGATGGCGCATCCACCTGTATTTTCAAGTGAGCGATTGCAGCAACGATAACTGTTCAACCTTTGGCATATGTGTCAACACCAGTCGCAACTTTGGCCCCACCTCACACGATCGTGGCATCTATACAACCAGCTCCACCAACAATTGTACAATCATGTGGTGCTTGAGTCCGACCTCTGAATCCGTGTCACATGACTCTGCAATTTGAAATATAGACTACTGTGAGTGGCTTCCTGATGCGTCTGTATTGTATGATGCCGATGTCGCTGCCAGAATACCTACATATATATTCGTGAAGCGGTGCTTGGCTTTCAACCAACTCCGACTTGTGCACCTGTACCCTTTCCTCGTAGGCTGTTCGATTACGTTTAAGTATGGATTATTGTTTTCGTGGATCACTTGTTGTGGGGTTGCTATGTATTGCTAGTGACACTTGACGACGAGAGTTCACCTTTCTACCATTCCCATGGAGGCAATACAATGAACGCTACCATATTTTTGTGGGAAACTCATCATATCCAGTCTGCCAAAACGAGAGGTCCACCAATTCAATACCATACTAGATTGAGAGCGGCATCTAGCCATAATAAAAGTTACAATCCTGCAGTCAACAATAATAAAATTGCCGCAATTCATATTGTATTGATGTTATCATCTAGCTACGTCGTACCCTGCTTCCATTTGCTCTTAGCCCAGCGGTGACACCGAACAGGATATTCTGTCGGCGGTCAACCGGCCAAATAATGCCGAGCTCTTCACGGTTGAAAGCTGCAATCAGATTTTGTGGCAAGTCGTTTGAGGGTTGCCACGTCGGTCGCGTGTAGCCCCTCCCCCAGCTACCTAGATAATAGTCTTCGCCCGCTTGGTTGGTCTTCTTTGCATACACCGTATCTGCAACAAACAGGTCAGGCCCCTCTTCAAAGTCGGAGCTGTCATCGTCCGAGTCGGTATCGTCCTCCACGATCTCCAGCGACGGGCAGCCCCAAGCCATCCCGCGAGCTTCTTCCACCAAGTCCTCTAGAGTTTGACTTCCCGGTGCTGCCGCAACTGGGGCACATTTTTGGCGCTTGCCATCAGTCAAGGCTGCTATTTGCTTGTTTCGCTTCGTCTTGCGTGCCATTCCAGCTGGACTGTGACGCCATATCGGGAGGATTTGTTGGTGGGGTTTCAAGCTCCAGTCAAAGCACTTTTTGCCATATTTATTGCCAATAATTGGTGCAATATGGTATTGTATTGGAAACGGTAGAGTCCATTAAAAAAGCTTTTATTGGTAAACCCAATTTATTTATTGGTTCTCAATTATTATTTCCGACCTCTGGCCAAAACATCCCTTCATGCCACCCGCAAAACGCAATCGTGAAGAAGAAGTCAGTCGAATTTTGACTTCTACGGTATGCGGAGATGATGCGAAGCGTTTGTGTTTGCTGCTTGAAACAATACGAGTTGTCTACAATAACTTGCCATTTCGTTTTGGAGAGTATGAGGCGTGAATTATCTTCAAGGAAGTCGTCACAAAGGACGAGTTTAAGACAACGGTCATTCAAGAACCGTGTCAAATATAGTTGATGAATAAAGGTCTGGGCTTAACGTGGGAATGGTATGTTCCTGAATGCTGCCACGAAGATGGCCTGTGGATTGACTTGGAAGCCATACAACCCCCAGATGTCGTAATTGCTCAATAAGCTCTCACAAACCGGCTTTGACACCTCTACAAACTCAACAATGGGGGACCTGCTAGTGGTGCTCATGATCATGCTCGGCAAAGACAACGACACTAAAGTGGTCAGTTACAAGCCACATCGCTTTATGGGGATGGCTACAACAATGCAGCGCATACTTGACAAAAGGTCAGCGCTGGAAGCATGGTACTAAGAACGCACAGCAAAGTACACCCGCGGAAGGAAGCGCCCTCCTCCTGGTTACCCCCTCGCTGGTGTCATCAACATCTGGAGTAACTACTATCCATTTTGACCCTGATCATTCTCGTGATGAAGCGACCACAGACGGATGACGCTAATTAAGTCCAGGTGCTTTTATCGCTGTACACAGTTCGCATGACAGCTTTGTCACTCCACAGCCCCATTAAGCGTTAGGATACTTCTCCAGCAAACCCTGCATACACCCAACCGTTTCAGCTGACCTTGCTTGTGGCGAAAACACGGGCTTTGTTGCAGAAGGCGTTCTATCACAACTTCTTTTGAAGACGCGTAGACCCGGTTTACATCTCAAATGGCTCTTACATTTTCGAGATGCAAGCTATCCTACACTCGGCAGTGAAGCATGTTGGCGGTCCGATGGACGTGGTGATTGGTTGGTTGCACGAACGGAAGAATATATATAAATCTGGAACCTGAAGTAGTGGAGTGGGGCCAGATAACGCAAGACTTCTTCTCGACGTCAAGCGCAAGTGCATTCGCGTCTGACAATGAAGAAGAAACAAAGGAGTCGAGCTAGTAGCAGGCATGTTCCAGGTATTAATCGACCACACTTATCAATTGATGCAGATCTTGCATTGTAGCCAACATCGTTATCAGCAACATGCTCCCCAACAAGCATTATTTGCGCGGTAGCGCCCTTGTCTTCATCTGTGCGATCGCTCCGGAGCACTCGCTATTTTAGCAGCACGCATGGCTGTGCTAAGGGTTAATTCACCACAGACTTGATCCATCCTAGACAAATCGATATCCGCTTTTGAGGCTAGCGCACGAGCTTCATTTGGTTTATGTGTCGCCTTTCGATCTACTAGTTTACCACGCGAAGCTTGCATTGTTGGAGCGGCATTGTTGGAGGATGTCTCGAAAATGGCGCACAGAAAAGTGCTACTGAGAGCGTGTTGATAGAACATCTCTTCTGGCTTTGTAAACAACAGGCATGATGTTGCTATGCCACCACACGATCACTCTTCTTTTGCATTTTTTTCGTGGTTGCAACTTCGATTGCTCGTTTGGCTTGGTCCAGCTCCGTCTTGATACGAGTGTTGACCATGTTTTCACCTCCCGGAGGATGACGTTGAGCTTCGTTGAGGCGTCGATGATGATTGAACGTATGCATGCTACATTGGCTATTTCATATTGGTGTGAAGTCCCATGCAACGCTGTTGTTGTTGTTGTTTCAGCTCTACCAGTTTCGCGTCGATCCGGAGCTCCAAGGCGCTAGTTGCATCAATCGTACACTTTTGAAACAGCAGCTTCCATGCCGCACTTTTATTCCGAATATTGGCAGAAATCATACAAGCCACATCTGCATCGTACCGTTGAAGTCGTTGGTCCACATAATCTTCCATTAAACAGTGCGATTAGCCTCGAACGATTCGTCGTGAGAACCCACCCCTGTACTTAGGTGTTCTTGGGTCCATGATCTCGTCTCCTGCAGTTTGCTGTCCGACTCACGCAATTGCGAACCGATTTTGGCTCGTATCTCTGCTCGCATTCGACTTTCACAAGCTTGAACAGCTGTGTGAAGCTGCGAAGACTGCAAAGCTAGACGGGTTTGAACCTCGGCTGCTTGCTGCTCATGCTCTGGACGAAGTTGAGCTTGCATTTTCTGCTGAAGACTGCGTTTCCGAAGCTGCAGCTCGTCATTAAGATGAGTATGCAAAGCTTGTATACCTTCCAGTATTTGTTCACCCATCTTGCGCTCAGTTTCTTGGCGGGTGTGGCTGATGTGTTCATGTGTGTAGTTCAGGAGCTGCTGTGTTCACGTATCTAACAACAAACTTTGTTCTTCGGTACGACGCCTGGTATCCTCCAATTGGTGCTCCATAACCTGTCGATGAATGTCGTCGTTCACCAGAACCACCTCCTCTTGCATGGAAGTCTGATGGTGACGGTTCTTGACCGAGACACTTCGGTTGTGACGCAATACACTTCTGGCCACCGAGCCTGATCCACTTCCATCCTTCAGCGCTGATTCCTCAGCGGGCACCCAACTAGAGTACGGAACGAGGGGCGCATGTGGCTGGATCATCTTGCACTTCCTAATTGCCGTACTCTGCTAAAACTGCTAACGGAGCTAAGAGAAGCCAGGGCGTTTCGCCTTCACCTAACAAGCCAGTCTAATGGCCAGCACACGAATTTTAGTTCGCGTCCCTCGAGTAGGTAAATCTTCGTTCCTCTTCCTCCCGATTAAGTTGGTACGGAAATGAAGTTCAAAACCTCACGAACAGTGGTTCATAAGATTAAATTGTTCTTCAGTTTCACGAGTAATCATCGCTTCCCGTTTCCTTCATACTAGCCATGGTCGGATGGTTACTCAGAAAATAATGTCAGAACAAATTACATTTTCGTAGTTGGTTAGTTTCTTGCAATCGGACTTATGTGAATATAGAAAGATATCACGAAATTCGGGGGTTTGATTGGTCAGAACCAGAAGGCGGATGTTATAGAAGCAGCGGACAGAGACTTACTACTGGAGCTACTGCGACACTATCTGTTGTTGCTGGGACCGAAGACGGGTTTCCCACCGGCAACGTCGCTAGGGGTCGCACACCACATCAACACGGGGTCGGAACCGCCGATCAAGAACCGACCCAGGAGCCATTCCAGGACGGAACACGAGACAATCGACGGGGAAGTCAAGTAGATGCTGCACGACGGGGTAATTAAGGAATGCACGGGAGCTTGCGGTTTCCCAGTGATGCTGGTCAGGAAAAAGGACGGGACCGTGAGGATCTGCGTAGACTACAGAATGCTGAATGGAATCACGAAGAAGGCCATCTACCCTTTGCCCTGCTAGAGACGATGCACGGAGCACGAAGGTTACCCAATCTAGACTTCCACGTGAGCTACTGGCAGGCCCCTGTTGCCGAGGAAGACAAAAAAAACTTGCTTCGTGACACCCCAGTGGTTATTCCGGTTTGTGCGGATGCCCTTTGGCTTGGCGAACGCCCCGGGCACGTTCCAGCGCATGATGGACGCCGTGCTCCGGGGTTCGCTTGAAAGTGCTGCTTAGGTTACCTTGACGACGTGGTTGTGTTTTCGGGGAGGGGGGGCACGATCTCGAAGCACGTGGTGGAGATAGCCGTGGTGATGGAGCGCTTAGCGAGGGCGGGATTATAGATCAAGCCCAAGAAGTGCAGTTTTGCCATGGAGAAGCTCGAGTACCTAGGCCATGAGCTGGATGCCTACGGCATACGACCATTGGAAGTACTTGAGGATAGCGTGCGACGGTTCCCCGTACCAAGGAACGAGGAAGAAGTTCGCCGATTCGTACATATGACGGGGTACTACCGACGGTTCGTACCGCACTTTGGCATGAAGGCGGAACCGATGACGAAGTTGCTGCGCAAGAAAGTCGAGTGAAGAGCAGCACAGTTTTGACTAGCTCAAGGCGGAATTAACAGAGCGACCCCTACTGATCTACCCGGACTTCTCCAAGCCATTCAAAGTTGCGACGGGTGCATCGGCGGTGGGACTGAGGGCAGCCTTGATGCAGGGTCATGGGGAAGGAGACCAGCGTGTGGTCTATGTATAGAAGGTGAATTCACCGACGGTGGCACAGTACGGCATTACGGATCTCAAATGTGCGGGGGTGATGTGGGTAGTGACGGATCACTACGCCCTCACCTGGCTGATGAAAACAAAAGAAATGTCGGGGCGACTACATCGATGTGCGCTGCAGCATCAGGAGTACGACTTCTCTATCCAGTACAGACCTTGATCAATGATCGTGGCGGCGGACGCGCTCTCACTCGCACTCGCACCAGTAAGAGTGCTGACTGTGAGCCAGCCAGGAGAGAACGTAACGGAGGAAGGCAACGACGGTACAGGAACCACGACTAGGCAGCAGCTGACGGCTACCAGGATGGGTGGAATCGCGGCGGATGAAACGATGGACGCGGACGTGCACGACACGGAGAACAGGCAGTTAGTAGATGAGGAGATACAGCAACACCAGCGGTGCGGCAAATTCGTGCAGCGAGTAAAGGCGGAAGGCCCGTACAAAAGCCGGAGGGTGCGGGAAGTCGGCGGGTTCGTCTACCTACGTGGTGAGAGCGGGGCAAGACGCGTAGTGCTACCGGTCGCCTTGAGGGCGAAGGTACTGAGGGAGGCACATGACTCCATCTTCGCGGGGCATTTAAGGACGCCGCAAACGTATGCGCGGGTACCAGTGGTCCGACGTGAGGGGCTAGGTCATGATGTGGGTTCAGAGTTGTCGGGATTGCAGTACGCGGAAGACGCAAGATGTTGGGGCGGTAGCTGATCGCTGGGCGTTAGCCATCGCGGGGCCGCTAACCGTGACATCCAGAGGGAGCAGATACGTGATTGCTGCCGTTGATTATGCGAGCAGGTATACCGAAGCCATGGAGGTACCTACTCATACGGCGGTGGACATTGCGAGGTTCGTATCAGCAAGGATTTTGCTAGTCTACGGCCCAATGCGCAAACTGGTAATGGACGGTGCGCCGGAACGGAACGGCGTAATCATAAGGGAGTTGGTAAAATTGCTGCAGGCACGGCAAGCTACACCGGTGCCGTACAGGCCAATGCTACTGGGTTTATTGGAGCAGTTTCACGAGGTGTGGAAAGCCATGTTCTCGATGTATGTCAGCGAAGGGCAGGATGATTGGGAACAGTGGCTGTCATGTGCCGTGTATTCATACAACGGGGCGACGCATGGCATGACGGGACTCCAGCCCAACGAACTGATAATGGGCAGCCGCTTGCGATCGCCGAACGAGCTGGTGAGAGCGAGCAGGTTGACGTAGGTTGGTAAGTGGGCGGACTATCACCGCAGGCTAATGGCGAGCATGAACGAGCTGCATTGGTTGCGAAAGTGGCGTTACGCCAAGACCAATTGCGGCGCGAGCGCTACTACAACCAGCCTGTAAGGCAGAACGCACACTTCAAAAATAGGGATCTAGTCTGGGTGCTCCTCAGACGAGGCGGGTGAACGCCTTTCTCGTCCAGGTGTATAGCACGTGTATTCGAATGGCCTTTCTGCTCCAGACGGAAGATAACTCATCCTTTCGGAAAGGCCAATGGGGTCAGACTCCAAAGGCAACAACAAGTGTTCCAAATGGAGTTGGTGTGTGACCTTGTGTAATCCCTCCAGGTGTCGTTTGTCTTCGGAAGACCGGACTTCACCTAGTGAGTTGTTCCCACAATCAACCAGAATATCAGAATGCAGAGCGCGTATGTACACTTCCAAACGCCGCTCCTACAGCTGAGGGTAGACTACGGACAGAGCCTTCTCAGATAATCTTAGCAATACAGAGAGTTTATACAATATACAGCTGCAAACTATTATTTTAGACCCGCAAGCAGTGGGTCTTAACACCAGTCAACTTAGACCTTTGTTTGGAGTACTGGTCAACTCCAAACGCTCTCTCAAACAATATGCGCACCACTTCCAAAAGGAAGAACCACTCGCCCCANTCTTGATCTTAGGAGAGTCTCACGTCAGTCTTCGCGGGCTAGACGTATCCAAACGCATGGTTCTACAGACGGTTTGCCTCCAAACAGGTTTCTCCTTCAGGCAGGCTTGTCCCCGTTGCTTCACGCACCACTAAAGCTCAACGAACTTCGGCAAGTCAATTGCGCCTTGCTTGGCAAAACGAACTCTCTGTTAGTTATCTTTTGTTAGACGGTCTCTGCTAGAAGTCTCTGCTAGACGTCGTCTACCCACATGCAGACATGATTTGTCTTGGTTTCAGTATGGGTTCAATGGCGTAGTCAGGCGGGAGAAACTTGGCGATCAGTAGTACACAGGCGGGACCTTAAGCGCCCCCTCGTGCATAGCAAATCCTGTCGGTCGTCTTGGTCGGTCGTTAACATATTGGCTGAAGTATACTTGGGAACCTGGAAGATTCTTGGTGGGTGTATTGAGGGTTACTGGTTTTGGGTACTGTGTACCAGTTGTACCCATTAACCGA
>LGSN01000312.1:0-36661 GCA_001314375.1 Phytophthora podocarpi | reverse complement strand
AACAAATTGCCACAGTTCATGTTTGCGCTGACGTCTTGTTGTAAATAGCCGTGGATCAGATTTGAGGCGAGCCCCGGGTTTGGGGATGTCTCGATAGCATTTAGCCAGTTCTGAGTTCGGATCCCGTTCAGGTGGAGGTTCGACAGGTGATTCCGGACAATTGGCCGTGGACGCACTCGCAGTGATGCCACATCTTGCACTTATTCGTTGTTACTTTTGCTGGCGAGTTGAAGACTGACTCGAACTTGAATCGTCCTTTGGCAATCAAAAATGATGATATTTGCTTATCAAAAGTATCCGCTATCAAACCACCCGTCTAAAAATAACCCCTCAAGGGGCGTCGTTTCAATATCATCCTAGGCCTCCTTCTGATCAACTATTGACCTATTGAGGCTGCTCAATATGTTCTCCGCTCGTAGTCTGCTCTCCGCGCTGCTCATCCTGTCCATTATGACTGTCCACGAGGTTGACGCACGCACCAGCAATCTCGAGGGCACGCAGACTTACCGACAAGCGCCGTCGCGACCGTGTGTTAACGAAGTGGTCTTCACTAGCGACGAAGAGGGTCTGCTGCGCGAACAGCAGAGCGATACAGCTCACATGCTGGCTGCGCGTCTGCCAGGCAAAACCTCGTTCGACGTCCAAAAGCGCTGCATCCAGTTGGGACTACGCTGTGGAGGTGACGCGAAAGCACCCGAACGGAACTCCGAGCAGTGGCGGGCGTCGCGTCGCGACCGAAGCTGAACCCGCTTAAAGCTTGACCGACACCCGGCGAGAACTTAACGATCAAGCCTCAATATCACAGTCGGAAAAGGTGAGTAGCATGGAATCTCCTTGACAATCCGCTTGGCGCTCCTTCATAGGACGCTGTAGGTTGGTACATGCTGAAATGATGAGAGCTTGAAAATTGGTGTCGCAGTCATGCTGCTGTCCATGTTCGTGTATAAACCTTAATTACCGAAGCTACGCGCTTGGAACACGGAGAGCATTGTGCTGAGCGCAAACCACGTGCACGCGGCGACAGGAACCTTGATCAACAGGTATAGTGCCAAGCAGCACAACCCCAAGTTGAAAGCTGTGCCCGGCACCACCGAGCTCCACAGGGGGAGTTCCTGGCACACACATTCCTTGCCCTCAAACGCGCCAGTCTCGTAGAAACGCTGAAGACGCTCCTCCTTCTCTGCAAACCGGTCCTTCAGCCTAATTCCGCAAAAGATAGTCGAGTCAGTCAACACCAAACGGCATGCCAGTTCAACTCCAAAGCCTACCATTGATCCATGTGGTCCTTGTGCTGTGTCAGCGTTGACCGGTGATACCGCTTCACGTGCATGTGAACCTCTGTCGGGTACTGTCCTCGTGCGAATCGCATCTGCAAAGCCACCCCACTGTCAGTACAGTACAGTACAGTACACACCATCCACCAATCCGCTTCAACGTCAACAACACTCACCGGTGATGGTCGAACACCTTCCATGAGCTCCGGATACGCCACCGTAAGGTCCACGACATACTCCGGATCCAGCTTGTCCATGCAGAGCTGGAACCCCTTGACTCTCGGTTGCAACACATAGTCCCATCTCGCTTCTCCCTGTTTCGCCGCAAAGTCGTGGCTTTTCTGCAGCGTCTTGTCATACAGCGCCGTTCCTTCGGGGAACATGGCCAGCCACGAGCCCATTTCTGCCTCCTTGTACGACGCAATCACCTTGGCCAATCTCTCCTGGTCCGTGGCCCAATTCCGATTGATGTACGGGTACTCGAGCAGCAGCATGGTCCACCCCACGCCGGGGGCGTGTCGGATCACACTCTTCATCATGACTCGGATGCGGTCGTGCACTCCGAGCCGCAGAGCCAGATTCCAGAAGAAGATCCAGTCCACTTCAGTGCGGTGATTGCAGAGTAGCAACACGTGGTCTTGAGGCTCGAACTGCAGCTCCTCGTCCCCAGTAACGACAATCTTCACGCCTCCGACTAGCTCCAGCAAACCACTCAACATGGAGAAGTATTTGTCCTCCAGGAAACGGAACATCGGGCGATAGCTGCGGGTCGACAGCTTGCAGCATCGACGCAGCAGCGTCAGAGGCCACAGCATGAAAGAAGCGTTCAGGAACGCGCACACGACCAGCAGCAGCACGTAACTGCAGCCGATGACGCATCCAGACCACGTCGCAGGCGACTCGAACTTGGCGCTCGGGTGCACGACGCGGTAGAGCGGCGGCTCGGCTTCTGGCTGGGATGCAAAGTCTGCGTCGGAGCTCTTGCAGGGTGGATGGGGCGCCATGGTGGTGGCTTGAGACTCTTGACTTCGACTCATGCTCTTGATGGGGGAAGAGCTGGAATGCGACGACGAATTTGACGGGCGGAATAAGCTCGAAAGTTGCACCTGACAAAGGAGATTATTTTGTTATTAGACAGGGAATTGGATTATAGGATTGATGACTTAGTTAGTTAAATATGTATTCTTGGAGATGATGATTGAAGTGTTGGACGTATTAGTTATTGAAGGAATGTGACATGTCACTGCGAACGCCCATGAAGAAATGCAGCACACGCGACTTTTGAAACATCGGGCAGCGACGGGATTCGCCTGGTTGTCTACGCTGGAATTGCAATGCTTATAGAGGTGTGGACGCGACGTTGCATCGACATTGACGAACACGATTAGAGCGGCGTCGTGGAGTCTCAGCGGACTTGCGTTCTCGTACGGGTACTTTCGGTGAAGTGGCGTCGACGGACTTGGGGCCAGCTCAGTTGATGGCCTCGCTGAAGATGTAGATATTGTACGCGATGCAGTAGGCGAGTGACGTGAGGAACGCGGCGGCAGTGAGGGCGCCGGCGTTGTCGGTGAAGCCTCCGTACATGCGCACGAGCTGCGCGTCCAGCTTCTGCAGTGGCAAGATGGGGATGACGACGAAGGCCAAGCTGTTGACGCAGCACGTGACGATCTCCAGAATGGCGATGGACCAGCGGCGGTGTGTCGTGTCTTCAACATCGCTGGACGGGAAGTAAGACGCACGCTGGATGGTCGTGAGCAGCGTGCTGACGAAGATCTTGAAGATGGTGTTGAACGACAGCGCGAGTCCAACGACGCCGCCTTCCGAGCCTTCCTCGATGATCTCGGTGACTGGGGCCAGCAGCAGCAGCGCCATGACGCCCGTCGAGACTCCAGTTAGTCCAGTCAACACGATGTACACACCTGGACACCGATACAGCGCTGGGATAACCAGCACGGCCATCAAAACCTGAGGAGCAATAGTCATCGCCGGAGCCAGAGCGAAAAACCTTTTCCACAGCATGTTGCGAAGTCTCCACCTCCAGACGAGCACCGTCAGTATCATCACCAAGTCGTTCGAGCTGTTGCTGAGCAGTGCCGACGCACTGTCCGTCGTGTCCGTCCAGTCTCTCAAAGCCTGCGTCACGAGCGGGAAGCCGAAGTTGAGGAAGAAGGCGAAGAAAGCCACAACGACCAAGATCCTCCACACGGCCTTCTGCTTGGAGAGTTTCCAGTACTCCTCGCACTTGCATCTCAAACTCTCCTTGCGATACGCTGGAGCTTCCTCGAGTGCTCCCAGCACGACGACGATCGTGGTCACTGACAAGGGCATCAACGCCAACAAGAGCAAGGAGATCTCGAACGTCTCGACGACGTTCTGCACCAAATAGACCAGCAACCTGGCCGAGATCTGTCCTGCTGCTCTGACTACCAAGTAGTCGGCTTGGAACACTCCTCTCCTCTCTAAACTCTCGCGTTGGGACAGCGTCACGACCGCCGTGTGGACGGAGCAGAAGTTGAGCATGGAGCCGAAGCTCACGCCGCCCATGAGCAGCATCATGATGTAGCTGAAGCTGCTGCCCATGGCTCTCTCCAGCTCCTCGGCGAAGAGACAGCCGAGTCCGATCACAGCCAAGCATAGCAGACTGAATGTCATGCCCATGACCATGTAGGACTTGCGGCGGGAGCCCCACACGGGCACTGCGTCGGCGTAGAGCCCCACGAAGAAGGCCAAGGCCGCCGGCACCTCCACGAGTCGGTCCATGGCTTCAGTCTGATCCTCACTGAGCTGCAGTTTGCTGCTGACCAAAGGCAAGAGACCGTAGCGAGCGCCAATGTAGACGAAGGAAGACGTGAACGTGGCAGCCACGAGACCCACGAAGGTCCTGGAGAAGAAGCACACGAACCCGCCGGGACGCAACCCGCCGTACATGTCGTAGTTGTAGAAGTCCGGGCCAGCCACGAAGCGACTCGTGCTCATGTTGCGGTCGTCTTGGTGGTCGAGAGAATGCTTGGATGGAGTGGATCGAGCTTGTTCAAGTGAGTATCTGGGGTCATCAATGCCA
Organism: Phytophthora podocarpi; assembly: GCA_001314375.1. Taxonomy (NCBI): domain Eukaryota; phylum Oomycota; class Peronosporomycetes; order Peronosporales; family Peronosporaceae; genus Phytophthora; species Phytophthora podocarpi. The sequence continues at coordinate 32,326 of LGSN01000312.1, read as the reverse complement.
GAAAGGCAACATGACATGTAAGAGGTTCAATGATGATATATAGTGGTTCCATCAGTCGTGCAACATTCAGACGACATGTTTCGGTAGTTGGTTCACTGAAGTGCACTTCAACTTTGAAAATTACAGTTTTTGGCATCTGTACATGTATTGACGTTAATACCTCCTATTTACTATACGAAGTTGGTGGCGTAGTCTACCTTCCTCTGGCCGCTAGCTTCACCATTCGGCGCCAAGGACGCAGAGTGTTCGAGTTTGCTGGTGCTGGCATCGGCGGGCGACATTATGGCCGCCGTCTTGTTCAGCTCCTTCACGCGGTCCGCTGCCTGCTCCTGTTCTCGAACTTTGAGGCTGATCTGCTTGTCCTGCCATCGCTTGTAGAGGATGACGCTGACTACGATGGCCATGATAGCAACGGCGACCAGGATCGACACGAGAATGGGCGGGCCGAATAGTGTGTCATCGTCACTGGTGCTGGCCACTTCCGTGCATCGAGGACCCGTCCAGGAGTCGGACGCGCACTCGCAGCGGCCGTCGGAGTTGCACGAGCCAGTGATGACCGACGAAGTACCGACAGTGCAGTCACCGTCCGAGTTGCAGAACGCCATGCCTGACACTGCCGTGTCCGGGTTGTCCGTGTCGGTGTAGTCATCGATGTTGTCCTCGATCCATTCCTTGGTCGGGTGAGTGTCGGGGTCGCATCCGATGGCCATGTCCGTGTTGTCGGACGTGTCCTGGTACAGACGGATGTAATCGATCTTCAGGTACATCGGGAAGGAGTCGCAAATGGCGTTGTCTGCAGAGCCGGAGCCATCGCCGCGGCAGCTTCCAGAGCCGGCGTTGGGCGGCGACGAACCCCAAGAGCTGGACAACGCGACGTTGAAGATGATGTACATGGGCTCCTCGATCATGATCTTCTTGGGATTTATCTGGGCCGTGTCTTGGGGCGGGTTGGTTATCGCCTCAGCGGGGATCTCAAAGATCACCTGGTTCTCCACTTCCCAACGAACATACCCGGAGTCGCCCATGACCCATTCTACAGTGTACGTAACCCAGTCCAAGTACGCCGCCATGTGAATCTCCCAGTCGGTGGAAATGGCGTCCATTTGATACGCAAACTCCGAGCTGGAACTGGTGGAGCCGCTAGATGCAGTACACTCTGAGTCCGTGTTGCCCGGACTGCAAAGGTACGCTCCCATATAGGCGTTCTGCTTCGGAAAGCACGTGCCATTGGTGTTGATGCCCCAGTGCACTGTGCCGTTGTCCTTGTAGCTCATATCGCCGTTCACATCGTACGACGCAGGGCAGATCTCCATAGTGCAAGCGTTGTCCGTGATGCCCTGCGCGAGTGACGCATTGATTGTTGCAAAAGTCTGGATATCGTCCTCCTCGACATCGCAGATATTGTTCGCCCCGTAGCGAAGGCCTTGGTACCATGACTTGTGACCTCGCAGGTTCCAGTAGTATTCTGTCGGGACATCCTGGTTGTTGGCACCTTCGGTAGTACAGCCGTAGCTGTAGAAACAGTAGGAAGACGCGGTTGTGTTGTCTTCCAGCATGCGGAAATCGTCAGGCATACCCGGACCGACCTGAATTGACGACGAGATAGCAGTACCGCCGCCCTCGAGGATATCAATCTCAGGAGCACCACGACCCTGGTTCGCGTTCAGACCTGAGCCAGGAGTATCATTGCACGCACTGATCCTCTGGTTCTGCGATGAGAAGACGGTCTCGTTGCACTCATTGTACGTATACGGCCACATACGACTCGTTGATGCGCTGAACAGAGCTCGACCCAGATTACCCATCAACCAGATACCAGGCCACGTCGGGTAGTAGTCGATATTGGCAGCACGGACTGTTGTGGATCCCGTCTCCACGTCTGGGTTGCCGGAGTCGTTCGTCACGGCTCCTGGAAGCTGCACCTTGACTTCGATCATTCCGCCTTGGAAACAGAACTTGTTCCAGCTCTGGACCATACCCGACCGGTAGTAGAAGTACACGGTCTCGTACCCCGGCGGCGAGATGTAGCTGTTCCAGACGGTCTCCTCGATGGTCTCATCTGTTGTGTTAATGAAAAAGTAGCAGTGGCTGTCGTCGTCACACTCGGTACCTGTCATGTTCGTCGAATACACCTCAAGCGCTGAATTGACACCATCAGCGAGCTCCATTGCTGTCCAGAGATGATCGTCACCGGCTTCGAAACTGCGGCCTTCAGTGTTGAACTCATCACTCATGGTCAACGTCCAGGTGTCGCCTCGCGACGAAGTGTACGTCTGTGCGCTCGAGGGCGTATCCACATCCACCCACGGCAAGAGGCCGGACTTGGTGGAGTACGACGTTGCTGTTGCAGCGCTTGCAGTGGAGACAAATGCAAGTGCCGTCGCCGCTGCGAGTGCCCATCCAGTGAGCGTCCGGGTGAGCATTGTCATGGCTGTGTAGATGTGATTGGAATTGGCGAAATGGGAAATGGGTGGAGCGTTCATGCAGCGCAAATCGGTCGCCTGTTGGACAGCTACCGCACCGTCGCGCAAGCACTCGGAGCGGACGGTGCGCTGCTTCCCTCCACGCACGTGGTGACAATCCGTCCAAATGTTCGGCAGCTGAGGTTTTGGTGCATAACGGCGCTTGAAAGACCGAGGAAGGAAAGTGAATGATACAACAGGAGCGCCCAAGTGTGACACCCGGGAATTGGCTGTGCTCATCTGTCTGGATTTTCGTTCTGAAGATTGGGAATAATCCTCAATGAAAATGTTTACTCGGTTGATGCCTCACCAGTCGCGATCATGATCCTTAACCCACGCCGAGTTCGTCTGGACACGGCAACGGCAACCGGAGCAAACCCAGTGCTGTTCGTGCGTGTCCCCTGCAAGTCCCGCCTTGGATACAACCGGGTCTTTGTTGGCTTGTGTGGGTGAAGACGAGTCTTCGGGTATGAGACGTCAAACGTCTGAGCTGCGCGCACTTGCCATTCCAACTCACGCAGACCAAAGACTCGCTACATTTCAGCTTTACCCAACCGAGCACTTGGTGCTCTTATGATGGATGATCTGGACTTGCCCCACGGCTTCTTAAGATGCTAATGGGGATAATCGTCTATACTCATACAAAGTTCGTGGTGTAGGGGGTCTCCTTACCAGTCTTGCCAGCTACAACCTCGCCAATGGACGAGAAAGACGCCGCCCCTAAGTCCTTCTGCTGCTCCATCTTCATTGCGTGGTCACGGAAGCGAGCCAGGTTCTCTTACGCTGAGTCAACTGGTACGCGATGACACACACGGTCACTACAATAACCACAGCAGCGACCAAGATCGTGACGTACATCGGAGGGCCATACAGATCATCGTTGCTGCCGCTTCCACTCTCACTGGCTGCCTCCGTGCATCGAGGACCCGTCCAAGAGTCTGAAGAGCATTCGCAACGACCGTCCGAGGTACAGGTGCCAGTGGTCACCGACGTAGTGCTGTCGATGGTGCAGTCATCGTCTGAGGTGCAGAACGCCATGCCTGACACTGCCGTGTCCGGGTTGTCCGTGTCGGTGTAGTCATCGATGTTGTCCTCGATCCATTCCTTGGTCGGGTGAGTGTCGGGGTCGCATCCGATGGCCATGTCCGTGTTGTCGGACGTGTCCTGGTACAGACGGATGTAATCGATCTTCAGGTACATCGGGAAGGAGTCGCAAATGGCGTTGTCTGCAGAGCCGGAGCCATCGCCGCGGCAGCTTCCAGAGCCGGCGTTGGGCGGCGACGAACCCCAAGAGCTGGACAACGCGACGTTGAAGATGATGTACATGGGCTCCTCGATCATGATCTTCTTGGGATTTATCTGGGCCGTGTCTTGGGGCGGGTTGGTTATCGCCTCAGCGGGGATCTCAAAGATCACCTGGTTCTCCACTTCCCAACGAACATACCCGGAGTCGCCCATGACCCATTCTACAGTGTACGTAACCCAGTCCAAGTACGCCGCCATGTGCACCTCCCAGTCGGTGGATATGGCGTCCATTTGATACGCGAACTCCGATCCAGCACTCGTGGAACCACTCGAAGCAGTGCACTCGGAGTTCGTGTTACCAGCGTTGCACAAGTACGCGCCCATGTACGCGTTCTGTTTGGGGAAGCAGGTGCCGTTCGTGTTGACACCCCAGTGGATGGTGCCGTTGTCTTTGTAGCCCATGTCGGCATTCACATCGTACGACGCCGGACACAACTCCATCGTGCACGCATTCTCCGTAATACCCTTAGTCACGGACGCGTTAATGGTCGCGAAACTCTGCACATCGTCGCTCTCCACATCGCACAAGTTGTTGGCGGCGTACCGAAGTCCCTGATACCACGACTTGTGTCCGCGCAGATTCCAGTAGTACGCTGTCGGCACGTCCTGGTTGTTCGCACCTTCCGTGGTGCAGTCGTAGCTGTAGAAGCAGTACTCAGACGAGTTGTCCACGAACATGCGGAAGTCTTCAGGCATGCCAGGACCGACCTGGATTGACGATGAAATAGCGGTCCCGCCACCTTCAAGGATATCAATCTCAGGAGCGCCACGACCCTGGTTCGCGTTAAGCCCCGAGCCCGGGTTGTCGTCACAGGCGCTGATACGTTGGTTTTGTGAGTCAAAGATGGTCTCGTTGCACTCATTGTACGTATACGGCCACATGCGACTTGTAGATGCACTGAAGACGGCCCGGCCAAGGTTACCCATGAGCCAGATACCAGGCCACGTCGGGTAGTAGTCGATGTTGGCAGCACGGACTGTTGTGGATCCCGTCTCCACGTCTGGGTTGCCGGAGTCGTTCGTCACGGCTCCTGGAAGCTGCACCTTGACTTCGATCATTCCGCCTTGGAAACAGAACTTGTTCCAGCTCTGGACCATACCCGACCGGTAGTAGAAGTACACGGTCTCATATCCTGGAGGCGAGATGTAGTTGTTCCAGACGGTCTCCTCGATGGTCTCATCCGTCGTGTTGATGAAGAAGTAGCAGCGTCCGTCGTCGTCGCATTCGGTACCTGTCATGTTCGTCGAATACACCTCAAGCGCTGAATTGACACCATCAGCGAGTTCAATTGCTGTCCACAAGTGGTCGTCGCCAGCGTCGAAGCTTCGGCCTTCAGTGTTAAACTCGTCGCTCATAGTCAACGCCCAGATGTCACCTCGAGACGTTGTGTAGGCCTGTGCATCGTCGGGCGTGTCTGGGTCCATCCAGGGCAGAATACCCGACTTGGTCGAGTACGACGTCGCGCACGCCGTCCCGACCAGCGCGAGCACCACGTTGGCCACGTTCCACAGTCCTCCCATATTCGTCCTTTTAAGAGCTCTACTCTGGCGCAGTCTCGACGAGCTGGAAAGCTGATAATGCCTCGAGCCACAGACACAGTGCTGGCCGTGCCGAGCCAAAGTTCAGCAGAGTGGAATCGGTCCCCGCCTTAAACGTGTACTTAAGTATCGCGCCAAGATACTCGAGGCACTGTCACATCTTGACGGCTCACCAGATGGGCTCTGGACGCTCCTAGCGAAATGTCATTACAGCCTACATTGCATTGTCCTGGTCTAGAATTAAAATACCGAGTATCCTGTTGAGGAATCACTGTTTTTTGTTTCTTACGTACACACCAGGAGTGAAGTGAAGTCCCATACCAATGATACCATACCTCTCGGTTGGCACGCAGAAAGACGAAGTTAGCTGGCAGCAGGCTTAGCCGAATAGCTGTCAGGATCAGCTTGTACTGGGAGAAGTATGAACTACAGCGATTGCTGGTATATTCGTGGGTCACCCAGCTAGGTTTCGTTTTTTTTCATGTAGTAAAAAGCCAGTATACTTATTACGGGGACAATTACATATTTTACGGGAATCTCGAATTACCAATAATCAGCTATTCCGTCAATATAATACTATAATTATTATATATATATTTTTTTTTTTTCCGAGCACTGGCTGAGATGTTCACCTTCAGGTGGATATCGAAGGTGTCGTCATCAGAGCCCAAGAAGCATCGATGTGTCTATCGATCAATGAGATGAATGTCGACCTCTCTAGTTAGTTATCTATCCTCCAGGATTGAGTTCTGCATGCTTTGCCGCTCGAAGTCTCGGCGACAGATATCCGCGTCACTACGCTGAAGCGCTCAGAGCCGACCTGATCCTTTCCCATCGCGGCGTCGCCTGGGATATCGCAAAGACTGCGCCGAGGCGAGATCAGTTCCGAGTCTGCGTGGGTGTCCAGGTCGAAACCAACCAGGGCTTGACTGGGGGCGGCGTTGGTGGAGAGCTTCGCGTCGCTACCCACGATTTCGCAGGCTCATTTCTCATTGCCCCTCGTCGAGCTCGAACGATTCGAGTTTAGCTCGATTCAATCGATGACTGGCGGACGTTCACGGGATAGCCGCTTTGGACGTCGAGGTTGTGAAGTTGACGCTATGACATGTATTCGATTCACTTTTACTAGCTTTGGAGCTATACAAAATTGGTGCTGTAGTTGTCTTTGGACGGCTTCGCCATTGATTCGCCCATGGACGCGCCCAGGGATGCAGGAGAGTGAGCTCTTTTCTTGGCCATGATCTCCTTCTGGAGTACGTCGTCGCTCTTACGAGCAGCCAGGATTGACAGGTAGACGGACACGAATGTGGTGAGGACGGTGATGGCCATGAAGACGCCGGACACGTACATCGGAGGGCCGTACGAATTGCTGGAGAAGAAACCGTCGCTGCTGCTGTCACTGCTCGCGGTGAACGCAACAGTGCAACGCGGACCAGTCCAAGTGGTAGCGGAGCATTCGCAGCGGCCGCTCACGCAGGTCCCCGTGGTGACGGATGTCGTCGAGTTGGTGTCGATCGTGCAGTCCTCGTTGGAGTCGCAGAACGCCTTGCCGGGGACCTCCGTCCATGGGTTATCGTCGTCCACGTACGAGTCAATGTTATCTTCGATCCACTGCTTGGTGGGGTGCGTCGACGGATCACAGCCGACGGCCATACTGGACTTGTCCTGGTAGACTCGGACATAGTCGATCTTCAAGTACATGGGGAACGCGTCGCAAATAGCGTTCGTGGTTGCATCGCTGCCGTCCCCGTAGCAATCGCCATTACCAGCGTTCGGCGGCGAAGAACCCCAAGAACTGGACAGCGCCACGTTGAAGATCACGTACATCGGTTCTTCCAGCATGATTTTCTTCGGGTTCATCTGTGCCGAGTCCTGCGGCGGATTGGTCAGAACGTCAGCGGTGATCTCGAAGATAGGCTCGCCCCCGAGCATCCAGCGGATGTATCCTTCGTCTCCCATGACCCACTCGAGCTGATACGTGAGCCAGTCGGTGTACGCTGCGACTTGGATTTCCCAGTTGGACGAGATGGCATCCATCTGGTAGGCGAACTCCGACATCGTGTCCGTGGAACCACTCGAGGCGGTACAACTCGTATCGTTGTTGCCGGCACTGCACAAGAACGCACCAGTGTACGCGTTCTGCTTGGGGAAGCACGTGCCGTTGGGGTTGATACCCCAGTGCACCGTGCCGTTATCGATATAGTCCAAGTCAGCGTTCACATCGTACGACGCCGGGCACAAGTCCATCGTGCACGCGTTGTCTGTAATTCCTTCATCCAGTGAAGCAGCGACCGTCTTGTACGACTGAACGAGCGTCGAGTCCGAGTCGCAGAAGTTGTTGGCGCCGTACCGGAGACCTTGGTACCACGATTTGTGGCCACGAAGCTGCTCGTAGTACGCCGTCGGGACATCCTGGTTGTTGGCACCTTCGGTGGTGCAGTCGTACGTGTAGAAGCAGTATGACGACTCCGTGTCCACAATAAGGCGGAAGTCCTCTGGCATACCCGGCCCAACCTGAATTGACGACGAGATAGCAGTGCCACCACCCTCAAGGATATCGATTTCAGGAGCGCCACGGCCCTGGTTGGCGTTCATACTCGAGCCAGGGTCGTCGTCACAGGCACTGATGCGCTGGTTCTGCGAGTCGAAGATGGTCTCGTTGCACTCGTTGTACGAGAACGGCCACATACGCGCCGTCGACGCACTGAAGATTGCTCGACCGAGGTTACCCATGAGCCAGATACCGGGCCACGTCGGGTAGTAGTCAATGTTAGAAGCTCGTACGCTGCCCGATCCGGTTTCAACGTCCGGGTTACCTGAAACATTTGTGACCGCACCAGGCAGCTGTGCACGCACCTCAACCATTCCACCTTGGAAGCAGAACTTGTTCCAGCTCTGCACCATGCCGGCCTTGTAATAGAATGTCACGTCTTGATACCCAGCCGGCGACAGGTAGTCGTTCCAGAGTGTGAGCGTGGTCTCGCCCGTGTCGGCTTCGATGTAAAAGTAGCAGTCGTCGCCGTCGCACTCGGTGCCGGTCATGTTGTGCAAGTAGACTTCGAGGGCCGAGTTGACACCGTCTGCCTTCTCCATGGACGTCCAGAGGTGGTCGTCGCCGGCCTCGAAGCTGCGGCCTTCCGTGTTGAACTCGTCGCTCATGACCAAGTCCCACGTGGCGCCGCGCGACGTCGTGTAGGTCTGTCGGGTGCTGGGCGTGGCCGGGTCCACCCACGGCAAGATGCCCGACTTGGTCGAGTACTCCTTCGTCGCCTGCACTGCGCTGAAGCTCGCGGCCATTGCGGCCATAGCCACCTGCACTCGGCTCCGTCGTGCCATGTCCGTCGGTCGTACCGGTACTGCCGCCCACGAGATCAAAATGGAAGTGATGGCCCGCTGTCCGAAGTGAACTGGCGCTACCTGTCAGGGACCGACCGCACTATAATACCGCGCGTATGTGTGCTGTCCGTCGCGAGTCTCCATCGCGCGAGGCGGATGGATCTGCTCGGAGCGCGTAGCAACGGAGACGATCCGCCCATATCCCGTGCCGTTCAATCCCAATCCCATATGCTGCTTGGACCTGAGATCGTCGACTATTGCGATGCGTTTGTCTGGTTTATACGCGATGATCCGCCCATGGACTCGGCTCACGGTGAGCCTCACCCCACCGCAATGCGGCGCTCGTCTTGTTGTGCCGTACGCCGCTGAGTGGCTCCAAATGGCACTGGTGGACGTTACGGCTGTGGCTGGTGGCGTCTGTGGCGCCGATGCATTGCAGCCGAATCCTTGGTGTTGCTAACTAGATTTTGCCGTGTTAATGGTGCCTGCGATTTGCTTTTGTTCGTCAGATTAGCGTCCACCAAAGAGGTGCGGGGCCTACACCCAGCAACGCTCACTGCATCCACCGAGACGAACGGTGCCGCCGCAATGGCAACTCGGCGGGTATCACTAGGTGGGCAGCTCCGGCCATTACGGCGGCCTCCATGGCGACCCTAGAAGGTTCAAATCGTAGCATTGCGAAGCACCACCAAGAACATGAAAGCTGGAGCTGTGCTTGCCTGGGAAGACTCCTCGATCGAGTGACCGAGAGCAGAATGGAGATGTCGGTCAACGCGGCTAGCTGACGAGTATGGAACCGTTGACCGCATGAGCAACAGTCAATGCGTGTTGGAAGGCCGTGCGTCGAACGTGCGCAGCAGGATAAAGTCAAAATGCTCGGACAGCGAGCCTCATTTTAATCCACGCGTTGGTGTGACGCACGGACAGCAATGCGTGTCCTTATATCACCCCGCTCAGGAGGTTGTGCAGCCTGCACAGCGCAGGAAGGACGTTATCGTTAATCTAAAAGCCAGCGCCCGCATGTTTGGGTCTGCTTCACGAATGTTCACCTTTAGGCGAGTGCGAAGCAGTGCAGTCCATTGTCTGAAGGCCACACGTGGAGTACCAGCTGTGCCATCCTTCGCTCTCATTGACAGCGAATTTCAGTAATGCATCACCCCCAGCTACAGGATTGTCACGGACAGCTACAGACTGTAGCCTACGGTATCAGGATATGGATGTTCGCGTCTCAGCGTTTGATGGACGCCGCCGTTAGAGCTATTCCGCTTGCTAAGCGGTGTCGGAGCTCGTCACTCACTTTCGATTTCTCCACCGTACCGTTAAGCTGTCTAGTATATTATCGACTCCAGACCAACAGCGAACTATACCATGTTCGGTGAGAACAGTGCGTGGATACTGGCAACAGTGGCGGCCCTAGTGTTTGCCTCCACCTCAACAGCCAAGACAACGTCATACTCGACCAAGTCGGGTCTTCTACCCTGGGTGGACGTCGACACACCCTCGAGCGCACAAACGTACACTTCGTCACGAGGTGATACCTGGGCGTTAACTATGAGCGACGAGTTCAACACTGAGGGCCGAAGCTTCGACGCTGGTGACGACCACTTGTGGACAGCGATCGAGCTCGCCGATGGTGTCAATTCGGCTCTGGAAGTCTACTCCATTAACATGACAGGCACAGAGTGCGACACCGATGGCAACTGCTACTTCTACATCAATACGACGGACGAAACCATCGAGGAGACCGTCTGGAACAACTACATCTCACCTCCAGGATATGAGACCGTGCACTTCTACTACCGGTCCGGTATGATGCAGTCGTGGAATAAATTCTGCTTCCAAGGTGGCATGGTTGAGGTGCGTGCAAGACTCCCAGGCGCGGTGTCCAACGCGTCAGGCAACCCGGACGTGGAAACTGGATCGACGACAGTTCGGGCCGCCAACATCGACTACTATCCGACGTGGCCGGGTATCTGGTTAATGGGTAACCTCGGCCGTGCATTATTCACGGGTTCGACGGCTCGGATGTGGCCGTTCACGTACAACGAGTGCAACGACACTGTTTTTGACTCGCAGAACCAGAGGATCAGTGCATGCGACGATAATCCTGGCTCGGGTATGAACGCCAACCAAGGTCGTGGCTCCCCGGAAATTGATATCCTCGAAGGCGGAGGCACTGCTATTTCCTCGTCGATCCAGCTCGGACCAGGAATGCCAGAGGACTTCCGACTGATCGAAGATACTGAGTCTTCTTACTGCTTCTACTCCTATGATTGCACCACGAACGGCGCCAACAACGTGGATGTCCCGACCAAGTACTACTGGAATCTGCGCGGACACAAATCTTGGTACCAGGGACTCCGATACGGCGCCAACAACTTGTGCGACGTGGAGAGCGCAGACATCCAGAGTTTCGCGACAATCAATGCGTCCTTGACAAAGGGTATCACGGAAAATGCATGCACTATGGATCTGTGTCCAGCGTCATACGACGTGAACGGTGACTTGGACTTCAAAGACAACGGTACGGTGCACTGGGGAATCAATACGAATGGTACTTGCTTCCCGCTGCAAAACTCCTATACAGGAGCATACTTGTGCAATGCCGGTAACAACGCTTCCGAGTGTACATCTTCCAGTGGCTCCACGAGTGCAGGGTCGGAGTTCGCGTACCAAATGGACGCTATCTCGTCGAACTGGGAAGTTCACATGGCTGCCTACTTGGATTGGGTGACATACAGCATCGAATGGGTCATGGGAGACTCGGGATATGTGCGCTGGGAAGTGGAGGGTCAAGTGATTTTTGAAATACCGGCAGAGGCGATAACCAACCCGCCTCAAGACACGGCCCAGATGAACCCGAAGAAGATCATGATCGAGGAGCCCATGTACATCATCTTCAACGTCGCGTTGTCCAGCTCTTGGGGTTCGTCGCCGCCCAACGCCGGCTCAGGTGATTGCTACGGCGACGGCTCCGATGCCACATCGAACGCTATTTGCGACTCCTTTCCGATGTACATGAAAATCGACTACATCCGTCTGTACCAAGACACGTCCGACAACACAGCCATGGTCATCGGATGCGATCCTTCGTCTCACCCGACCAAACAATGGATCGAGGACAACATTGACGACTACACAGACACGGACAACCCGGACACGGCAGTGTCGGGCATGGCATTCTGTCAAACGGACGATGACTGCACCATTGACAGCACGACGTCGATCTCGACTGGCACGTGCAACTCCGATGGTCGTTGCGAATGCTCTTCAGACTCCTGGATTGGGCCTCGGTGCACGGAGCCAGCAAGCTCGAGCAACACTGGTGATGAACTATTCGGCCCTCCCATGTATGTTTCGGTCTTAGTTGCCCTCGCGATGGTCGTGGTCACGGTCTTTGTCATCTTCTACCAGTGGCGGAGAAACAAGCAGTTCATCTCCAAAGTACGAGAGCAGGAACAAGCAGTGGAGCAGTTGAAGGAACTGAAAAAGACAGCGTCTACGAGGTCACTGGGTGATATCGACGCTACCTGTAGCAGCAAGGGCACGACCGTGCTGTCACTCAGTGAAGTCAGCGCTACTAAGAGCAACAAGAGAGAGGACTACAGCACTAACTTTGTATAAGTTGCGGCCAATATAACGTTTGAGTGAGCAAAGTTGAAGTTACCTGCAAATTGATGGCGCGTTGATAAACTCCGTCAGCTCCGCCCCCACGAGCTTTGTTGCTCTGTATCAGAAACCTCCTCACTATCGTAGCTATAATAAACTTGTGATATCAACGCAGGTTGCAAGACCGCTGACTTCCCGCGAAGCAACTACCGGTACACAATTTGCCACGAAAATGTAGATCTCGACTTGCACATGTACAGTAGTCGACTTTCCTGTACAGTAACCACACCATTTTAGCCCGGAAAACACAGCAACTCGCTCAATAGCTGGCAACCCATGCAGATTGGATTGACTACATTTGGCTTAATTTCCTTCTGAGTTTCCACTCGAAAAAAGGATTCAAGCCATAGAGGAACCCCGTGCAGCTGAAAGCCAAAAAAGGATCCTAGATTTTTTAAGCTTTTTTTGTGCTTTCAAAATTTGAGAAAGGCCAACCCTTCCACAATTGCATCCTCCACAAGAAGATACCGAATCTGTGCCACAGAATTTCAGTGTCTTGCACGCAAAGTAACACCAACTATACGTCCAGATCTTATATTACCACAAAAATAATATCATCTGGTATGACAGGTTGGGTGTTCGAATATCCCACCTCAGTTTAGTCAATTCATGATAAAAATGATTTTAATCCGCTCCAAATACTGCCGTCCACCGTGGACGGCAGTACTCCACTCTTCCTCTGCCCCCCACGTACATGTATGAAGGAGACCATCATGGCCATTACGGCAGTGAAGCTCCCTCCACTGCCACGATGGTGTGCTTCAGCTTCACAGGTGTCCTTCCTCATATAGCGTTTCGCCATAGTGTCCCAATCCGCAATCTGGGTCACATTTGCGCGTGTGACATGGTTTTCGCTCCACCAGATTTTCCGAAAGAGTCCACTTGCGCCCGGCTCTGAACTTGATCTACGCATTTGTATGGCGGACTGGCTGCTGGCTTGAGATGGTGTGATGATGTCGCTCTTCGGCTGACTGCGCGCCCTCCCTCAGCCTCCAGCCAGTTCAGGTTTCTTCAGACGACAGCGAAATAGCGGAGCTCACCCCCTCTTTTAGGTAGGAATATCTACAATGTTATCACGCTGGACGAGCGTCTTTTCGGCCTTGTCGCTCGTGGCATCAACGGCCAATGGCGCGTCGACGACCACCAAGTTGTACGAGACCAAGTCGGGAGTGCTGCCCTGGGTGGACGTGGCCACGTCCAGCAAGGCGCAGACGCACAAGTCTTCGCGCGGCGACACCTGGACGCTCGTGATGAGCGACGAGTTCAACACCGCCAACCGCAGCTTCGAGGCGGGCGAGGACCACCTCTGGACGGCCATCGACAAGCCCGACGGCGTGAACGCCGCCCTGGAGATCTACTACCCCAACATGACCGGCACGGCGTGCGACGACGACGGCCACTGCTACTTCTACATCGAGTCGGACATCCACGAGACCAACCTCACGGTCTGGAACGAGTACATCTCGCCCCCCGGCTACGAGGACGTGACGTTCTACTACCGGTCGGCCATGGTGCAAGGCTGGAACAAGTTCTGCTTCCAAGGGGGGTTGGTCACTGTCCGGTCCCAATTGCCCGGTGCCGTCACCGATGCGTCGGGCAATCCAGACATTGAAACCGGATCCACTAGTGTGCGTGCCACCAACATTGACTACTACCCGACGTGGCCCGGCATCTGGTTGATGGGCAACCTCGGTCGTGCCATCTTCACGGGCTCCACGGCCCGTATGTGGCCCTTCTCGTACAACGAGTGCAATGATACCATCTTCGACTCGCAGAATCAGAGGATCAGTGCGTGCGACGACAACCCGGGGTCCGGGATGAACCCCAACCAAGGACGAGGAGCCCCGGAAATTGATATTCTTGAAGGCGGTGGTACCGCTATTTCGTCCTCGATTCAGGTGGGACCCGGTATGCCCGACGACTTCCGTATGCTCGTGGACAACTCGTCGGCCTACTGCTTCTACAGTTATGACTGTACGACGCAAGGTGCCAACAACCAGGACGTCCCGACCAAGTACTACTGGAATCTGCGCGGACACAAGTCGTGGTATCAGGGACTTCGGTACGCCGCCAACAACTTGTGCGATGTGGAGAGCGATGACGTTCAGAGTTTCGCGACCATCAACGCGTCCGTGACTAAGGGGATCACGGAGAATGCGTGCACAATGGATTTGTGTCCTGCGTCGTACGACGTGAACGCGGACTTGGACTTCAAAGACAATGGAACAGTGCACTGGGGTGTCAACTCGAACGGCACATGCTTCCCCAAGCAGAATGCGTACATGGGCGCGTACTTGTGTAATGCTGGTAACACTGCCTCGGAGTGTACCCAGTCGGGTGGTTCGACTAGCTCCGGTTCGGAGTTCACGTACCAGATGGATGCTATTTCTTCCAACTGGGAAGTGCACATGGCTGCTTACCTGGACTGGGTGACGTACTCACTGGAGTGGGTCACGGGAGACTCGGGTTATATCCGCTGGGAAGTGGAAGGACAAGTGATCTTCGAAATTCCGTCCGAGGCAATTACCAACCCGCCGCAGGACACTGCCCAGATGAACCCCAAGAAGTTGATGGTTGAGGAGCCCATGTACTTCATTTTCAACGTTGCTCTCTCCAGTTCGTGGGGTTCGAAGCCGCCCAACGCAGGTTCGAGTGGTTGCTATGGCGACGGTACCGACAATACGACGAACGCTATCTGCGACGAGTTCCCTATGTTCATGAAGGTGGACTACATTCGTGTGTACCAGGACCTGTCTGAGGGATCTTCCATGACCTACGGATGCGATCCGGCGACGCACCCGACGAAGCAGTGGATTGAGGACAACATCGACGACTACCAGGACGACGACAACTTGGTGGTGGAAGTTTCGGGCATGGCGTTCTGCAACTCCGATGATGACTGCACTATCTCGACTAGCGGGTCCTCCGCTGTGACTACGGGCACATGCAACTCCGATGGCCGTTGCGAGTGCTCTTCCGACTCGTGGACTGGACCCCGATGCACAGAAACTGCCAGCAACGAAGACGGCGACAACCTCTACGGCCCTCCGATTCTGGTCGCTCTTTTGATCGCTGGCGTGGTCTGTGTGGCCACCTTCATCACTGTCCTGTACAAGGTGACTCAGGCCAAGCACAACGGCGCCCGACTGCGTGACCAGGCGCTCAAGATGGAGCACGCCAAGCAGATTCAGATGACTGGCGTCGACTCGGTGGATGAGGGCGCCAAGGTTGTGAAAGAGCCTCACAGCACGAACTTTGTATAGATAGGATGCCGCAACCAGGCAAAGACGCCAATCGAACTGTTTCCCCCTCACTCTATGAACGATATCTCATGCAGCAGGTGTCCTCGCGGTCGCGATGGCAATCGCCGTTGTTGTTGATGAGCCACTTGAACTGAAACTTGGATTTGCCTGCCGACGTCGGACCACTACCGTGTTCATAGCAAGCAAGCCTCACGTGCAGGATACGTACGCAAGATGATGCGTGGCCGCTGGGGGGAAGTTCGCCTTCCACCTTCAAAGTTTCATGGTGAGCCGGAGCGCGAAGTCACCAGAGCTGGAGAAGAGATTTGAGGCGGAAAGCATTGTCGACATGAGCGGAACAACGGTTTCCTTTGTCATTTGCCGCGCAGATGAACAAGAGCTCCCTCTCAGTTCGATGCACAACAGGCACTGGCAATGCACCGTCGCGCTTCGAGTCAGGTGGTCGACTCGACATGCCATGTTCATGTAGGAACCGTTAGGCATGATTGGCATGGATAAGCAGCACAACGCGTGAGCAGCATGAGCCAGAGACTCAAATTCGTAGTTCAACATGGGATTTGCTTGCCAGGCAAAAACGATCTTCGACAATGATCTTTTTTTTTCGCGCGCATGTGTAGGTGTACATTGCGTTCCTGCTTGGTGTTGTGCACCTGTGCAACTGCAAGCGGTCTTAAACCGTTGGTGTGCAAAGGTCTTGGTATGTATCTTCAACGGGGGTGTACAGATGCAGTAGCAATCGCCTTTGAAAGCGTACAGTGGTGGGTGAAGGAAGGACCTACGACGGCTGCGTTTCTCGGTGGGAATCGCACGATGTTGGCAGGGTCTGCACCGGCGCCGACATAGCGATCGTCCGAGGTGCCGTTCAACACGACCGTGGGAATGCAAGGAGCACGGTGCGGTCTCCCGCTCGATGGCCGTGAAACTCTTGGGCTGTCAACACCCGATGCGTCTCAGCGACGCCGGTTCTGTGCTCAGTTCGTAGCCAACTTGATCTGCTTCCCTCGGCTCTCGACGGTGCCGCGACTTCTTTTGCCTCAGACCCGAGCGAGTCGGAGATGACGAGCTTCACCATCGCAGCAACAAACACATAATCAGAGGGGGTTAATTGATGGAGATCGATCGAGCTGCAATGCAAGCAGGAAGCATGACCCGCCGGAAGCAACCTCAGACTCTGAGTCAGAGACTCTGGAGCGCGGAGTCCACGCCGCGGACTCCGCGCTGTCTCGAGACCAGATGACCCAACCGAATGTCTTCAGCACAGCGCTGCTCTATCGACACCGGCGAGCAGATGCCAAACGAGCGCCGAGAGTCATCAACGATTCGTGTTGAAGCAGTGGACGGGGTGAAGCGCAGCGCTGACGATACAGTTGCTTGCTTAGCTGCTTCGGTGCGCGATTCACGAGGCGACTCAAAAACCAAAAAAGGGCAAGTCTCCCGCTTTGAGTGCAAGCTCGGACTGCACATCAATCAGTTGTTGCAATGCTATCGCTGCTAAGAGGACAACTCTGCCCCCGTTGCAAGGCGAACGTGACAAGTGAGACCGCGATGACATCAGCTTAAGTGGGGCGAGGCGTGTTGTGACCAACTACAAGCGCTGGCCGGCTATGCCCTGGTGTCTCGCTGAAGTGCTGGATCACCCAGCACTTCAGCCTGGATGCCTCCCTTCCCATCCTGAGTTCGGTGCCGTGAGGAGATCCACCCTCCGCTCTCTGCACGACGCTGCACTTTTGCGCTTTGGTCGCCGCTGCCCTGTCCGTTGGCTGGTCTATAATTCAAATTGCCTGCCATCCACGAAGTTAAACCGGGCTCCTCCGCGCAACGATGCAAGCCACGCTCCACCAGCAGCAGCCCAAGGACCGCGGCTACTTCGCGCCGAATCGGCCGACGGAATCGCGGCGTGCTCCACCCTCGCAGGATCGGCCGTTCGCATGTCCTATCCCGACTTGCGGCGGTCGATTCCACCGCAAATTCACGCTACACGAGCATATGAAGACACACACGGGTGAGCAACCCCACCAATGCCCTGTAGCGGGCTGCGGCAAGCGTTTCAGCACGTCGGGTAATCTGGCACGGCATCGGAAGCTGCACTCGATCCACAAGCTCAACTGCCCTACGCCGCACTGCTCCCGGGAATTCACGAGTCGTGAAAAGCTCATGAGACACCTCAAGGTCCACCTCGCGGGCACTCCGCACACGTGCAACATCGAAGGCTGCGGCAAAACGTTCAGCACCGCTGGTAATTTGACCCGACACCGTCGAACGCGTCACAATGCTCCCCCGACTATCCGGACAGTCGGAGTTGATGCTCCTCGGCAGCGGCCGGTGTTGAGGAGTTTGCCCTTCCCCGAGCAGCAGCAGCGTCAATTCCCCATGCAAGGGCTGCCGAATCTGATGGTGCACTACCCGGTCGTCCCCGGCGCCATGCTCGTCAAGGCCCCGGTGTGGTCCGCTGCGCCGACTCAAGAATCATTGTCTGCTGCGCCGCCGAGACCTGACTACAACCGCATCTCCGACCAAGACGTGCGGGACCTCCTGGATTGTTTGTTTGTCGAGAACCCTGCGGTGGCGCCCGTGAACAACATGGGCGGTATCATCCGCAGCGAGCCGTTCCTCCGCGGAGCCTACCACCCGTGAGGTTAATCGCGTGACGACCCCATTGTGACAAGCGGCTTGTTGAGAGTTGTGTTGATGAAGTTATAAAGGCCGAGTTGTTCTGTGGTCTCTTTCCTAATGTATCTGCCACGCGCACTTTGACGTCCGTCCGTTAGCAAGTCGCAGCATTTTGTTCATCGATTGACCACCAACCGCCTGCATTGCACTTCTTTACGTGGCGATGCACCTGCAAGAGGCACAGCATGCACTTGGTTGGCACCACCGCCGTCAGGCGTCATCCTTCGAGACCTTACATGCACCGCTTCAGCTCATGTTGACGCGTTCCAGTGAGCCACCTTATCCTCGGTAGCGGAGACGCCTACGTACCGTAGGTACATGTAGGTCTTCAGTACAGAACACTTCGTTTGTCAGGGGGTCACGTCACGGAACCTCCATGCAGCCCTGTCGTACAGTACTTGGTGGACACCGAAACGCATCGGAGCTTCGAAGGCGTTTTGACAACTGAAGATCGGATCTCTCTCTCGGCAGCAAAGCGTTCTGCCATGGTCCGTTGCAGAGCATGTCGGCACCGCGGTGACCGCGAATGATTCTGGTGTCGCTAAGAGCACACACTGTCATCACGAGCCTCCAGGAATTGCTCGCCGACACGATGGTGAACAAACGACAAACGGTATCAGGTCAAGGTCAAGTGCAGGCCCAATGCCAAAGCCATCGGTCGTCGAAGTTGTCGAGGGCGACGCCGACCACCACGTTGGCAACCTTCTTGCCAACAAAGGGAGCAACCGTCCGTCGGTCCGTCCGTCCACCTTTCACAAGCTTGTCCGAAGACGGCGACGATGTCAGCCCGCGCAATCTTGGCAGCAGATTCGTGGCTTAGACTCCAAATCCTCCGAGATAAAAGTAGCCGGCCGCCTATCCACGGTTCCCGGCTGTCGGGCTTCTTCACGCTCTCATGGAGTGCGAAAAACGAGCGCGACAGTGAACAGCGACCATGCTGAATGAATTCACGCTTGCAACGTCAAGTTGAGCGGCTTCGCATAAACAGCGAGCAGTGTCCAGCGGCAGTGTCTGCGTCAGATGGCTGCGCTCGAGCGCGCCCGATTTGCATTGCGTCCGACCAGCAGCACACAATCGCTGTTGAACACTTGAGCTTTGGACGCTGGCAGTAGACTGTGCAGCAATGACAAACAGCCAGCAAAGCCATCATCATGCAAGCATATGATGTGTCCTGTCCAAGCGAATTCAGCGACGCAGCTTGCGGCGCTGCCCCCCTATTCGCCGCTAGGAATGGTCTGGACGAGTCCGTTGATGGCCCCGCAAGCACACCAAACCAGACGCAGAGGCGCGGTGACAGGCACAGCAAACCGGCCAAGCGACCACCGCAGGCCCCGTTGCACTGTATTCTCGAACGTACCAGCTTGAGGCGAGGAGAGCCACTGTTCAATCAGCGCAAGCGGCGTTACGTGTCCACTTCCAGCCCCCCTCCCCCTCCTCTTCCCTCGCGTCCATTGATCTGTCGAACCAAGCGCCAATAAAAATGCAAGCCATGCTAAGCGACAACTCGCGGGACCCCCCGTTCTATCTGCAGCGCAGCACTTCCGGCCACCTCCAGCAACGCCAGGATCTAAACACGCATGCCAATCACAACAGCGGTGCCGTTGCCAATCTCGCCCCCAGTGCCAACGTCAACGACAATGCAAGTGCCGCCCCCCGCCGGACGGGCACTTCTCGACGTGCAGCTCCGTCCGAGGACCGACCGTTCGCTTGTCCTGTGCCCAATTGCGGCGGACGCTTCCATCGCAAGTTCACGCTGCATGAGCACCTCAAGACGCACACCGGAGAGCAACCGCACCAGTGCCCCGTGGCCGAGTGTGGTAAGCGCTTCAGTACTTCGGGCAACCTCGCCCGCCACCGGAAGCTCCACGCGATGCGCAAGATCAGTTGTCCGGCCGCGCACTGCACGCGTGTGTTCACAAGCCGTGAAAAGTTGGTACCTCATCTGAAGGTGCACCTCGCGCGCACACCGCACACGTGCGACTTCGCTGGATGCGGGAAGACCTTCAGCACCGCCGGCAACCTCACCCGGCACCGACGTACGCAGCATCGTGCTGGTCCTTCAACTCGCCCGGAAGCAGCTCCGGTTCCTACCGGACCTATGCCGACGCTGCCGCGCCCACGGTTCGAGTTCCCAGGTCGCAGCGGCCCGCCCCCAACTGGGTCGCTTCCAATGCGAGGACTGCTCTGGCCGCCCCAACCGCCAGTCGAGCACCCTCCCCAGCAGCGCATTTTGGAGTCGGACGTTCAGGACTTGTTCGACTGTTTGTTTGTTGAAAACGCTCAAGCTGCAGCGGCCGCTGCAGCTAATGGGCACCACAACATCGCCGTTATCAGGGACAGACTGCCAAAGCTAGATCTCCCGCGCGAGAACAGGGCCCCACAGCAGCAAACCCAGGCGCCGTACCTTACCGCCACGTACGAATTTTAGGCCGTGTAGAGTTCAAGCTGCATTGTAGGCGTCCATTATTCGTAAACTATCAATCCACGCGGCTACCTACCATAAGAGCCGAGGTTTTCATGACCACATAGATGTATTCCGTGCATTGTTTATCTTTCGTGTTACCGGTGAGTCAAAGCTCAACGATGCGTGCATTTCACAGTATCTTTGCAAGTCGAACACGCAGTTTTTCAGTTCATTTTTGTTTTGCCTCCGCAGCCGTTTTACTTACTGGCTGTTAGTGTAGCCTGCACGCTTCAAGTCATGTGCACGCGAGGCCAAGTTGCAGGGCGGCCGTTAAACGGAGACAATTCGAGCGCGCACGCTCCGATTTTTTTGGCGGGACCTCGAGCTGAGGACACGCACACAAAGCAAATCGAGTTCGCACAAACCGAGCGTCTGACATTGAACGTGCAAAAGAAACTCGCGGGCGGCTTGGCCGGAGTCCCTGCCTCCCCGAAAAACTGTGCACATCGAGGCAGAAGGCTCACGCTGAAGGTTGGATCTTGGCCAGCTCGCCTTTTCGTGCCTTGTTTGAAGACATTTCACGTGGGTAATCCAGCTTTCGTTCGGTTGTAGCAAATCGCACCCGCAAGGCAAAAAAGCCGAGCGAGCACTCACTCACTCGCGTCTATCCGACTCATGCGCCCCAAGGTCTCAAGGTTGGAGTCCAGAGATATTGAGTGGTTTATTGTTACTGTGTATCAATGCAAGATGTCCAGAACGTCCGTAGCCAGGTGATCAACGCTGATGTCTTTAGAGGACCCGGTGGTTGTACGTGGCTCCCCGCTCATTGGCGGTGACTCTGTTGGTTTTCTTGATAGAGTCCAGCCTTGGAGTCCAACGGATCAAGTCCATCGTGGCAACGTAGCGCCAAGGGCACACAACCGGCGATTTGTCCGCCGCTACGATCAGACGGTGGCGCTGGAGGACGTAATCGCACTGAACAGCGCGTCACCTTGCCTGAGCAATACGGGGCATACCAAAATTTTCGCGTGGCAATTAACGCGAGCCGATTGGCCTAGGGCGATTTGTCAGGGGATCCTTCGGCTGTCCGTGGACGCTGCTAGCCAAGAATTCGCCCCCTCCCCCTCTGCTGGACAGCAATGAGACTGCGCCCATGTGGTGTTCGTGTGATCAAGGCGCGTTGGCAACAGCAACTTGCGGCTGCAACACGTTTACAGTAAGTAGCCTGAGGCCGAAGAGTGTATCCGATACTTGAAGCGTACATGTACACTCAACTTGGAGGGGAAGGAAGAGCTCATCGCTTTTTCCAGCTGGTCGCGACCAAAAAACACGTATAGAGCAGCGCCTCTGTGGACACCGAGGCCCCTGCGCTTCACGGTGTGCGATGATTAGCAGGAGCAGTGAGCAATGGAACAAGGCTCAAGTCAAAGCGATTACTGTACATGTAGCTTCGGCTGCCTCAACCTAGAGCCGTTGCATATGCACGATCTTGGTGTCGACATGGAAGTATCCAAGCATTTGGGCGCGTGTCGCGCCTTCGACTTGTCGAGTGTAGCGGATACTTTTGATATCTAGAACCCATGGGCCACTGCTCCGCTTGGTGCTGTTGTTACTCGAGAAACAGATGCCTTCTTCAGTAGGAGCGTGCTCGTTTGCGATCGGAATACGCTTCACACATGTAATCAGTGTCGGTGGGCCACCGTCACCGCAAAGGAGAGCATGTTGGTGAGACCGTGAGTTTCGGGCCGAAACTTTCGGCCCCCTTCGATTGGAAGGGCACTCCATCGGACACGCCGCTTGATTTTCGAAGCGAAGTCGTCTCCACGCGCCGAGGACACTGGAGTGTCGCCGTCGTGAGCATCTCACGTTGCCAACGAGCCTTTCCACGCTGCAGGGACGTCGCGTTGGTGTAGCCACTGGGTGAGTCAAGAGAATCAGCGGACGGGCCACCAGCTAACGAGACGCATCTCACCGCCGCGGGACCACTTTGCAGGGTGCAACCGGCTTTCGCAGACGATGCTGGTCTGCTTGCAGCGGAGACTTGGACAGTAGCATCAACTTCTATGTTTGGTTGGGAGGCGCCCCGCACAGTGTGCGGCACACTACTTCATGCTCGCCGTATCTTGAGCGGTTTCGTCCCACTTCAATTCACTCTAGCACTTCGGCTGGAAGTCATCATCCCAGCTGCTCTCAAGGTTGGAATTGGTAGTGCTGTCATGGTACCTGAACTGTAGTCGAGGCGCGTGTAGGTTCAAAGGCGTCGCAATTGAAGCACGTTACGAATTTACAGCCGTGTGGTTTCAATTTTATTGATGCACATCGGTCAAGAAGCAGCGCGAAGTGAATGAAAAGGCTGCTGTATCTTGACCAGGGCAAACAAAATTTGCGGCAATTTCATGCGCGTTCAGGTGGCAATTACTACTGCGTGTGCCCGTAAGCGATTGAAGATGCCCGTAGTTAGCAATGCCACGATATTTTTCGCAGGGCGACGCGGTTCGAAGCCTTCTTGGGGGCAACCTCGAAGTTGGATAGACGTGTAAGTTCGTCGCGACGCTCGCGCGGCCCCCCGTCATCTGTTCGGCATGTAGCCACCTAGTCCACTGTTGGCGGCCAAGTCGACGAGGGCCCTTCTCTAGGCTTGGTCTTCGCGTAGGTAATGACCCCGAATTCGCGGGACAGCCCCCGTTCGGATTACACTTCGAAGTAACTTCGAGCTGGATGCGGATGGCTACCTTCTTCGGAGACTGAGGTCACCTCAGTGAGGCAGGATCGACTTGTCTGCAGACTCTACAATAGAGCTACCACGGTCGGGCGATACAGTTCTCGCGCGTCAATGCCATTTGCTCTGGGCCTATTGCCGTCCGACCACTTTCTCGGGGTTCAACAGCGTATTTCACCATAGAGATCGGTTGATCTTCCAATCACCGAGTCAACGTCCCCCGGTTTCCGCTAGGATGGTGTTGACCCTGTCCGCCGGCGCGCCCCACATGGCTTTCGCGAACGGAGGGGGACGTGCGCCTCCGCTGCTTTGCACTAGAATTGGCTCTTCCCCGGGTTGGTTTCTCGGTGAATTTGCGAGATTCAAGTGCGTCGCCCTACAATTCACCCGGTTGAACATTTTTATCCTCGCTGCGACTTGTTTGACAACACCACGAGCTCGCTTTCTCTGCACGGCGACCCGCAAACAGCCTTGGATCCCGCCTTGAGACCATTCAAGCCGTGGCGTGGCGCACGGACGAGACAAACCTTCCAACCGGCTGTACAGTTGAGCAAGTCACAGCGGACCAACAGCAGCGGCACAGTAACGGGCCTGTCAATGGACCTGACAGTGACGAGGGCAGGGCAAGCCTCCTGTCGGATATGGAGCCGAAAGCTGCGCCTCTGGTGAGCTCACTTTCAAACTTGCCTTCCACCTCACAGCGACCGCAGCGTCCGTGACCGCCTGCACTAGCCAAGCAATTGAAACTACCATCCTCGTCATCATGGACCTCCTCAAGACTAGCGCTGCTGCCCTTAACACTGCCTCCATGGTCGCGCCTGCCTCGGTGCAGGAGCGCGAGCGCCCGTTCCAGTGCCCAGTACCGTCGTGCAACGGCCGCTTCCAGCGCAAGTTTACCCTGCGTGAGCACATGAAGACCCACACGGGTGAGAAGCCGTACCAGTGCGCGATCCGTTCGTGCGCCAAGCGCTTCAGCACCTCGGGCAACCTGGCGCGCCACCGCCGCCTTCACTTGCTCAAGAAGCTCGAGTGCCCGGTCGAAGGATGCACTCGCATCTTCACCAAGTCGGAGAAGCTGGCCCGCCACCTGCAGAACCACCTCGGCAGCGTTGCGCACATTTGCGTCGTTGAAGGCTGTGGCAAGACGTTCAGCACTGCCGGCAACCTCACGCGCCACCTGCGCACGCAGCACCCGCCTGGAGCTGTGGCCGCTGCTCGCGCTGCTGCCCCGCCTCAACTTCGCGCTCCTCTCACTCGCCCGAGTCCGCTTTCCGTTGCCGAGTACGCTCCGTGGTCAATGAACACCACCACTATCAGCGTTGCCGAGCACAATATTAGCGTCCCTCAGGCTGCCACCGTGTCGGACCACGAGATCCTCGACGTCCTCCAGTGCCTCTTTGTCGACGAGAACCCCGCTGCGTCTGTCGCGCCTGCTGACCAGTCCCAGGACCATTACCGCCTTCAGAGCGACCAGCCCGTGCTGCTGTACCTGTAAGCGTCGAGCTTTATCTCGACCGGACTTGTTAACGTGAGTGATAGAGCTGTATGCATTAGTTTATAAACAGTGGAGCGTTGTATATCTATTTTTCTTAAACCAAACTCATTCGCTTCCTCTAAGCTTCTTCAATCGACCAAGCCTCTTCAACACACCTGAACGTAATTACTTAGCGTTCATGGTACAGCACGGTCCATATCGAACCCGTGCCGGCCACATGGGGTGTCCTTGGTTGGCATGGGGTGTCCTCACGCAGGACTCATCACAAGACTAAGGGCTTTCACGCCATCGAGATCCGGTGCTAAGCATACAACGGTCTCCGAAGGCGGCTCCGTACATGTACATGTTTGCTGTAAGTACCGGTAAGCACTCGGATGTTTCTGCGCGCACCCGTGGGATTAAATGGATCAGCACTGATTGTTCAGCGCTGTATATCCCCACCGTAGCCAGCGTCTGTTGTTAAGGTGGCTTCGCAGAAGGCCAATTGTATGTACAGTAGCAGCACTTCACTGCTGCCAGCAGCGCAGCATGGGCGGCGGCTGATGAGCTCGATGTCATCACCTTCGCTGTGTTAAAGGGTGCGTGCGTGTGTACATTCCAGCGCGGAATGCGCTAAAGAAACATCTGGGTATCCAGTAGTGAAGAATCTTTGCACCGCACTCTGTCTGTCTGTCTGTCTGTCTTGCCTTGCATAGACAGCAACTCGGACGCAGAAACAGCAAGGAGTGGACAGGCTGGTTCGTTGCACCCGATGACGAGAAGCGCGGCCCTTACGGCGTATTGGCGAGCGGGCCGCTTGGCGTCAATGCAACTCTACATGTCCTTACGTGCAAATGCTGTCTTCATGGCGGCTTGCAAGCAAAAAGTAGACAAGGCGCTCGAAGGCTGCCATCTCCTTCGAAGACGCGTGTCGGTTTTGAGACTCTCAACTCACTGCGCTTCGTTGAGTGCCATCGACGACTGCAGCAATCAAGGTGTACGGACTTGGAACAAGGAAAACTGCGAGGCGTTCCTCCAAGCGACACGTCCCGAGCTCGAGTGGTCGAAGGTACCTGCAGCGAGCTTCTGTCGAGTCCGTCGGCGTGTCGATTGCTGCGAGCCGATGGCTCATCACTCATGTTGAAGTTGTTGGGCCGCCGGCCCGTCTTAGTCCGGTGGTACGATCGGACGACGAACAGCGAAGAGCGTGTGACAACTTGTCTTGCAGTTTGGCGACCAAACAGACCGCCGACTGGTTCTCGACTTCTGCTTGGTCCAGCCGGAAGCTCTCTCAGCGTTCACCACCATGGAGGTGGCGACAGCCTGCGTGGATGTACAAGCAAGGTGATAAGCTGTTCAAGTGCTATGCTCCCTTATGGAATTGCCGCGGAAGTGGTCAACTGGGCATCAACACGCCACTGCCGACACCGCCACTTGGCCAGCGGTTGGAGCAGTGATTGTTGGCCCAAGCTTTCGTGTCCTGAATTCTTCGACAAATGGTCCGCAGTCAGCGACAAGTTTGTGATCACGGGCACCGGTTGACGTGGCAGAATCCGACACCATTCGTGAAAATGACGAAGGCGAATGCAGCACTGCCGAAAATGGCGTGCAACTTGCAACAGGAGACAGTGCACAATTTGGCCAGGGCGCGGCAGTCCGCCGGACACGAAGTTTTGATCCACAAGTTGTGAACACGGCGTTCTGACCATGATAGTGGACGGGATCGGCGGCAGGGACTGCTGTGGGAGCCTACATCAATACATCTCGTGAGCGAGAACCTGATCGCTTCCGCAGAGGAAATCATGGGGTGTAGCCACGTCAAGGAGTCACGCTAGTCGAGGTGGCCGCCATGCGTCTGGCAAGTCGACGTGGCAGCATCACTCCACGTGAGAGGAAAGCAGATATCGATACTCTATTTAATAGCCATTATTTTAGCTATAGGATTCTTGAGCGTTTAACCTAGGGTGTTGGGCCTTGTG
Source organism: Phytophthora podocarpi (assembly GCA_001314375.1). Lineage (NCBI taxonomy): Eukaryota > Oomycota > Peronosporomycetes > Peronosporales > Peronosporaceae > Phytophthora > Phytophthora podocarpi. Next base: position 5,506 of record LGSN01000312.1, on the reverse strand, counting down.
TCGTTGTTGATGGAGGGTGTGCCACCTCTTGTAGATTGGAGTTGTCCTCGACATCGGTTCCAAAAGCCGACTTGTATGTATTCCGTCAAGCTTGTGTCAGTACCTCTGAAGCCGTCTTGCGGCTGCTCTTGACTTGCCATTCTTTTATCACTTGAAACAGTCCAGCTATTCCGACCGCGGTTCTGGTTTCCCCTTGATGTACATGTACTGTGTTCCTCCAGTCCACAGTGTACGGTTGCATCAATTCTCCACAACAACCGAAAGGCCTCGCTGTATTCCTCCGTAGGCATCGCTAAGTTACCTCCATTTGTAGCCGGTGACGTAATGACTGGGATAAGTAGTGGCAGAGCTTCTCAGTTGTGCATATAACGTCGTCTACATGTAGTATGTTCTTCCACTCTTGCCTCGGTCCAGTGTGAATAATCCAACCCCAACTGGCTTGTGCACTCACACGTCCCCAAAAATATGCGTTTGACTTTCGTGACTTCCTTCACACTGAGGCGAGCTTCACGTTAATACATCGAAGTACAACGTTGCTTGCGCACCATGCTCGGTGGTAATGAACCAAACAAGCGGGGTCGTCTCACTGTGAATCACAGTGTGATACCAAGCGCGCAAGGACTCCGTCTAACCGGCGGGGTCTGTGATGAGCTTTGACCAGTATGCCCAATGGGTACTGCCCATTCAACAAGATTAGTACGGTGGAGTTTGTCCGCCAGACAATGTCCTGCACGATGTTCAAAACTCCCGGTCGAGCTTCTACAGTACAGCCAAAGGAGTCCCCCGATTGGATAGTGCAACCCCGTTGCAGTCGAGTGAGTGGCGGGAGAGCTCGAGCGACAATCAACAATTGTTTCCCGGCTGGCAAAATAGATGGGTACAGCAGTTGCCGTACCGCTTTTTAATCTGCGTGGCATTAATCTTTGCTGGAGGTGGCTCACTTTCGAATCCGCTGCGTCCGCCCCAAGTCTTTTTTCCACACGACCGTCCCTACATTCGCAATGGCCAGCTCCAAGTTCGCTCTCGCAGCCTCGACGCTGCTTGTCGCGTCGGCTGCTGTCGCCTCGGCCCAAGAATGCTCGACCGACGTGAGCGAGTCCTTCATCGCCACCATCGACAACAGCACGTACTTCAACACGTGCGCCGAGGGCACCACCTTCAACGTCACGTCGGCCTTCGACGTGCTCAACTTCACGGACGCGGACTTGCTGACGTTTTGCGAGTCGTCCACTTGCCTCGAGCCGCTCCACGAGCTGATGGAGCCACTCGACTGCCTCATCACGTACGAGGGCACGGCGCGCAACCTCTCCGAGGAGACCTCGGAACTGCACGACGTGTGCCATGAGGCCCTCGACGCGGTGGAAGGAAGCATGGCGATGAGCATGGACATGTCCATGGACATGGGCGGACACACCCACAGCTCGGGCTCTGCCCACGGCTCGGGCTCGGCTGCCTCCGGCAGCTCCTCTGGCGCGTCGTCCGTGGTGATGACGGCTGGATCGCTGGTATCGGCTGCCGTTATCGCCGTCTTCCTGTCGTAGACCTTCTCCTATTTCCACATCTATCAAGGCAGCCATGGTGGTGATCATTTTCAAGCGTATCATACCAGGCAGACCGAAAGCTTTATCAATCCAAACACTTCACCGTTACTAGAACATTGCTGATATTAAGCTCGAGTTTATCTGTGTCCGGTGGTTGACCGCATGACTAAAGCAGAGCAGCCAGAGTGGCGCATCCGGCGATTGCGGCCGCGATGAAAGTGCTGCCCACGGTGGACGCCGCACTGGAGCCCGTGGTCGAGCTGGAAGTGGTGCTGGTGCCGTCCATGTTCATGCTCATGCTCATACTCATGGACATGTCGTCGCTGTCGGTAGTGTCGTCGTCGTCGTCATCCGTGCCCAGGGCCTTGTGGCACTCGTCGTGCAGTGCTGTGACTTCCTCGGAGAGGTTGCGCTCCGTGCCCTCGTACAGGATGAGGCAGTCCGTCGGAATCGAGTGCACCATTTCGTGCACGGGCTCGAGGCACGTCGACGAGTTGCAGAACTGGATGAACTCCGAGTCCGTCAAGTTGAGCACGCCGAAGAGCGTCGAGACGTTGAAGGTCACGCCTTCGTCCGCCACGGCGCACGAGTCGTAGTACGTGCTGTTGTCGATGGTGGCGATGAAGGACTCGCTCACGTCGGTCGAGCATTCTTGGGCCGAGGCGACAGCAGCCGACGCGACAAGCAGCGTCGAGGCAGCGAGAGCGAAGCGGGACAACGAGGCCATTGCGAAAGTGACGGGAGCGGAGTGAGGACGAAGACGCAGAATTGAAAATGGTTTGAGCGGTTGAGCGGGGCGGCTCGGAGACGGCAAGTCAGGTGGCTGCTCTCAGATGTCACGGTCGCGTCGAGCTGACATGAGCCAACCAGTCGTGATGAAGGCACGGGAAAAGCGAGATGGACACAAGCACACTTGCTTCAAGCAAGGGGTGTCCTGTGAGTTGCAAAAATGATTGGCAATGTTGAATGAATAGTCCTACGTAGTCCATTTTGCTCATTAGGTTGGACCAAATTGGACCAAATCAAAGAGCTTTCGGGCGCTGCAGCACTCCATCCATGCCTTTCAGTCACTTCAAAAGTTCTGATTGTTGACAGCACAAGTGGCTCCACTGATTTTTCCGCATCATCGATCCCTCAACTCCGCGCACTTGTGCGGACAACACGCAGTTGAGCTCCAGTCCGAGGTCAACAACGGTGTAGGTTGAACTTTGCAGTGGTACTTGAAGGTCGACCAATGATGAAAAGCTTTATCTAACGAGCTACCGACCCTAAATGTACTTATGCAGCGTCCAGCTCAGATATCGACCAGCTCGAGCACGTCGCTTACGCTAATACGCCCTTGGTGCTCGGCACGCCGGCAGTGGCGTCGTGCTTGACGGCAGTGCGCAGCGCAACCGCCAGAGCCTTGAAGGACGCCTCGGCGCGGTGGTGGTCGTTGCGGCCGCGAAGTACGTCCACGTGCAGTGTCAGACGCGCGGCGCTCGCGAAGGACTCAAAAAAGTGCGTGATCATCTCGCACGACAGCTCACCCACGCTCGGACGCACCAGCTGCAGGTTGATCTCGCTGTGCGCGCGGCTCGAGATGTCCACGATAGCGCGCGACAGTGCCTCGTCCAGTGGCACACACGCCGATCCAAAGCGAGCAATGCCAGCGCGGTCACCAAGAGCAGCGTCGAAGGCCTCACCCAGCGTCAGCGCGCAGTCCTCCGTTGTGTGGTGGTCGTCGATCCAGGTGTCGCCCTTGCACTCGAGCTCCAGGTCGAAGCGACTGTGCTTGGCCAGCGCCGTCAGCATGTGATCCAGGAAACCGATGCCAGAACTCACCTACAGCAAGGTAACACAAAACACAGCGCAACGTAAGTCATTGACCTTCACAGCGCAACAACTCTATCTACGCCCGCACCTTCGACTTGCCGGTGCCGTCCAGCGACAGCTTGACGCTGATCGACGTCTCCTTCGTCACACGAGAGATGTTCGCCTCACGAGCGACACCACTCTTTCCATTCACCGCTGCAGTCGGAGTTTTGATCGTTGTCGGCTCAACAACCGGCGGGATGAGGTCCAGCAGCTCTGTAAGCCCAGGGTTCAGCACGACGGAGGCCCCCACCTGCTCCAGCACCTTGCCAATCGCCGCGGGCGTCTGCTCCAGCACCGACTTGGCAAACACTTGCGGGGTTAACACACCGTATGCAACGGTGCCGGCCTTGCGTCCCGCGATGATGTCGTCCACGGTATCACCGACCATGGCCGCGTCCTCCGCACGGACTCCTAACGCCTTGAGCGCCAGTAGAATAGGCTCGGGCGACGGCTTGGGCGGACAGTCCTCCATGCAGACCTGCACCGGGAACAGTTCCTCGATGCCGTGCGTGCTCAGAAACTTGGCGCAGTCTTTGCGCGGACGGCCCGTGACCACCGCCATGCCCTTGGGCAGTCGACGATGCAGTTCTCGCAGCAACCCGTTGGGGGTGAGCAGCGTCTCGAGCTCGCAGAGCCCCGGCGTGGTGCCCACGCCTTGGTACAAGGCTTCGAATTGGGAAGTGACGGCGTCCAGCGTCGGCGCGTTGCTGGCGGCGTCGCTCAGTCCGTCGAGGATCAGACGGCGTGTCAACTGCCAGTCGTTGTTGGCATTGCCCGCCAGCTTGTGCCGGTCGATGTCTTCATGGGTGACGGCGACGCCGAAGTGGTGCGCAGTGTCGATGATGGCCTGGCGATAGGACTGCGACACCTCGGCCAGCACGCCGTCCATGTCCAGCAGCAAGGCTTGGACGGGAGAAGGCATGGCTGATGATGGGCTTTTGTTGTGGTGGTGGCAAAGTGCAGAATGCGTTTAACAGGGACTGTACCCATGATATGGTACACTTGGTTGGGCAAAGTGTCGCAGTGTACCGATATTTTGGTACATGTATCGGAAAATGAGAAGGACATTCTGTCCACATGCATACCGGAGGAATAAGAATGTGGTGCGACGTTGTCCACGGGGTGCGCGGGTGGCAGCAATTTCCTCAACGGATTAATTCCACGGTACTGCGGAATTCGACAAGCCCAGCGATGCGCTAGGCGGGGCATGGTGGTGGATTTGGATGTTGGGCAAGTTTTAACAGATTCGGGATGTATTCAGCCGAGTTGTTGTTCATCACCACGATCCGTAGTTTGGGCAATAAATAATCAAGGCAATTTACACAACGTGTCCCCCAAAACGCTGCTTGGAAATACGGTGTACAGTTAAAATACGACTGTATCTATTTGCGATCACGAGACAGCCAAGACAGCGCTGAACAACTTTTCAGTAAAAAACGAAGTGGATTGTTGTTGGCCGCCAGAAACGAACCTAAAAGTCCTCATGGATTCTCTGCTTTCCTGCAGACGGCTGTTGATGTAGCAAGCCGCTCTTGGAGATCGATGACCGGAACTGGATTTCACAGCTGAAAGTGGACCAGCTTCCACCTACATATAACCATGTATGACGAGGAAGGAAGAGACTTCCCAAGTGACGAAGACTTTCCTTTCTCAAGGGGCTTCATCCGTCTTTTGAAAGCCAATGGTTTATGTGTCGCGCGTCCAGTGTTGTAAAGAAATCAGATTTTTTGCAGGAGGCGGGTGGGTGCTACGACAAGTAGGTGGGTGAATTCTAAAATCCGGGTTCTTAAAATCGTACTTAAACGTATTTCGTTATTACCTGGTACATGTAGGAGGCTTCTTAACCGGTGTCGATTTAGGAGTGGCCAATACTTCCTTATGCACGGCACTCGTGGCGTCGAAGTGACGAGGCGTGCTTAAAAGGTACATAGTACTTCGGGCACTGGTAGCGAGCCACCAAAACGGTAAGTGAACTACAGACAATTCTCTCCGCTGTGATATCCCAAATAGTAATACCCTTTGGTTAACGCTAGCTAAGGGCTCTCCTGATGCTTACAAACCCAAGTCAAAATTACCTCTAACCTCCAGATTGTGCTTAGTGATACAAA